>JABUQX010098103.1:0-26026 GCA_015478945.1 Trachelipus rathkii
GGAGATTGTATGAGAGTGTTTATGGTTTGGCGTTGGTGGTGTGGTTGGGTGTATTGGGAGTGTGAGTGCTATTGTAGTTCGGCGTGGGAGAGGTATATATAGGTTATATATATAATAAGGTATATATATATAGTGTTAGTTAGGTTAGGGTATATGAGTACTAGTAAGTATTATGATAGTAGTAGTATGGTATATAGAGTTTATTTATAATAGATAGATATATTAATAATTTAACATCACTATCCCTTTTGCATGGTTGTTGACAGCATTCTGTCTCGGGTCATCATCAGCAAATCGTGACTGCATTTTATGCTATAGTGCCATGTGTACCGGTCACAGCTTCCAATAATTCAACCTTCGACTAGGCTTTCCTAACGGAGGCACGGTTTTGGAACAGGAAGGATCGACATTCGTCCACTGAAATGCGGTTGTTAGCTCGTCACTAGTTTGATTATTTTCGAGCGCAAATGTTTCGTTTGTCTTGCTGTCTACAATCTTTGTCAAGCTATCTGTAAAACATCGAAAGCAGGAAATGTATATTATATTATATTATGATAGGGATTATTATTATATGGAAATGTTATATATAGTATAGTATATATTATATATATATTATATATTATAGTGCAGTTATGATTGGGTAGAGAGAGAGATTTACCTTATTACATTAAAGAGTTATCAATTGAGTGAGTTAAACAGTAATGAGAGCATTAGGTTAAAACAGTAAGAAGGGCAGAGACAGAAGAGCATACTATTCGCTTGGGGGAGTAACTGTACTGTCTGTATGATGTTACTGATTGTTAGTAGGTCTGCGTTTAGGCGTATGTAATTGTTGGAATAAAGTAGTATGTTAGAGAGTCGATGTAACATGATGAGTTTGAAGTAAGCAGTATGAAGCAGAAAAGTTAAAACAGTGAAAACAAGATAATATGAGGAGTAGGCAGTAAGAGCAGGAGAATTATAAACATAAAGCAGAGAAGTTAGAAGGCGGTAAATGCAGAAGTTAAGGAGCTAGTATATAGCAGAATAGGTTAAGCAGTAAAACAGTAAAACAAGAAGCATACTAGGATGGTGCGGTGTGGGCCCTTTATGTGTTAGTAAGCGATTGGTGGCTGGGGTGGGTGTGGGTGTGCATCTATTGTTACGAGTTTACGTGCTTTAGAGGTATGTAAGAGGTAATGTGTTGTATTAAAGATTTCGTACAAGTGTAAGTAAAGTATAGGAAATGATTATAATCGGACACGGGATTTTTCTCTTACATACAATGTTTTAATATATTATAAATTAGAAAGTTTAGGAAGGTAATAAGTATGAAGTTTATAAGAAAAGATAAGTTGTGTGAATAAATAGTAGTGAGTTTAAAGGCAGTAAGAGGTTGAAGCTTCGAAGGGGTGCTGAACAGTGCAATAAATATCTGAGTCATCAATAGATGAATGCCATCATATAGGAGAGCATCATGAAGTTAAGACATTAGAATTACAGTTGTAGTTGAGTGGTATGAGTGGAAGGAGTGTGTTGTGAGTGTAAGTTCGTTAAGGTGTCCGGAGTGTTGGTGTATATTATGCCAGTAATGTGTAGAGTGTCTTAGTATGTATCGTAGGTACATATCGTATTGTTTGTCATAGTGTGACATAGTGTAGTTTGATGTGTGTTGCTTGTGGTATGGGGTGTGTGCGTGGTGTGTGTGTGTGTGTGTGTGGTGTGTGTTGTGTTGTGGTGGGTATATGTGCGAGAGTGTCATAGCGTAGTCGTGTAGCCGTATGAGGTGTATAGTTGTCCTTATAGCTGTTCGCCTTGGGTTGTGATCATCTTGGGTGTAGTGTGTTGGTGATTGTATTGCTGTCATGCTAGAATAAAATGCTAACTACTAGGGGAGGGTAAGGGCTATCTTTATGGTAGCAACTTGTAGGGGTAGATACTGACGCACTCGAATCGCTCATACCTTCTTTGTACGCTAGGGTAGACACTCTATAGGTGCTAATTTCTGATGGCTCGAAGAGAGGCGAGGTAAAAGCTGGAAGAAGAAGTGCATCTGGCTAGTGGTTGGCACGCGATGTGCACTCACTTGGCAGTAGGGGCGGAATTTCGACTTATACGACTCATTGTGGGCACTTCACTTTGCACCACGTTGGCACTTCATTTAATACTCATAGAAATTCTATAGAACCCCTTAATATTATATTACATATGAATGTAGATTATAGGTAGTATTATATATTATATATTAATATTATATTGTATTATGCTATATTTTTATATATTATATAGTAGTATATATATGGTATTATAAATAATAAGTCGTAGTATATTATAATGATGATATAAGGAGGTGATTAGGATGATAGAATGTTGTACGGTATGATGCAATCGTCTACGGTGTGCTAAGGGTGGTGGTTATAGTAATGATCAAGATTGAGCTTGGAGGCTTTTACACAGAGCCGTGTGGCTCGAGTTATTTTTGACTAGAAAAAGCTCTGTATATTCTGAGTAGTGTCTGCCTGTATCGGCGTGTATGTGACGTCGATGTTCGTGAGAATAGCGTCTATTGTTTGTTGTTATGGGTATTTGTGTTCGTGACTCTACACTCTGCAGTGCATAGATAGTTCGTACAGCAAACGAGAGTGTATAGAATTAATGGGATGTCACGTGTTCTTCGAATGGTTTAGAGTGAAGTATGGAGTGAAGATAATATGTTCCAATACAAATAGCAGTTGGATTGTGTTAGTGAGAGTATGTTGTTTATGTGTGAGAGTTCTATAAGAAGTGTATTATTAGACATGTAAATTGGTTATGGGTGGGGTGGGTGAGGGCGTTGTATGACTTAACTCTCTATAATTGACAGGATATCTCTTTACGAGACATTTAATAGACGAGAAAAATATAGGTTATTATTTAAAACTCTTCGAGAGAGGAAGGCGTGTAGCATTTCCAAGTGAGAAGTCCAAGTAGTCATTTGATAGTAGATTAGGCTGGTTATGTAGTTAGTGTTATAGTGTGAGATGGTGAGTAGAGTATTATACCTACTAATAGTAGGGTGGGTATAGGGTAGTTGGTTTTTGGTAGGGTTATTGTAGGTGGAGGGTGTAGTGGTTAGTATTAGTGTGTAGTCGGGGGTATAAGGTGATGTTGAGTGAATGTATGGGAGTGTGGTTGGGAGATATTATGAGATAGTGGGTGGCGTGTTGATAGTGTGGCGTTATATTTTGATGGCGTATGGGGGTTAAAGGTGTGTTGGTGGTGTTGTAGAGATGGGGACATAGGGCCGTATTGTCATTTTGTGTATGAGTGTTATTGGTGGGTGTGGTTATGTGTGTAGGGGGTATGGAGGTGTATGGTGATGGTGTAGAGGAATATATGAAGGAAAGGTGACTGGTTTAATGTTTAAGAGATAGAATTATGAATAGGGTGTTATTGCCCTCCGAGGATAATATTTGAGTTGTTATCATTCTGTATTAATTGAGTTAAATAAAATATTTGTTTATTATAATTTATATGTGAAATAGTGTTGTTAGAATTGATTTTGTATTGCATAGGAAGTGGAGAAAGTGGTGATGTTGATATGTGGGAAGGGGGTGACGTTACAGCTATCTTTATTATGCAGATATTATTTGTGGTAAGATAATGAGGTAGGGCATGCGAGATTTTTAGAAAGACGTCGGAATGCGGGTTTAGGTTGTAGGAATGCCTTGAGCACCTTATAGGTGGTGGAGAGTGAGGAAGTGGGTTATGGCTCTGTAAGGGAGCGAAAGAATATAGTTTACATGTATGTCTGGCACTTGAAGAAACAATATTCTTTTACAATATTTTAAAAAACCCAAATGAACTTCTTGTTGTCGCATAAAAGCGTAAGTGATTGATAGGTGAGGTAGTATAGTATGGTAGAGATAGGTATTAGGTGATATTATAATTAGTTATAGTCGGTACGTATGTATATACTATTAGTAGGATTATATAAGTAGTATATTTAAGTAGTATATAGTGGTTGTATAGCTATAGGTATATTGAACAGTAATAGTATGGGATGATATATATTAGGAGTATGTTAGGGTATAGTATATAGGTATTATATATTTAGATGTGTAGAGTGAAAGATGGATATTTGATAATATATGTATAATTCTCATGAAATCAATGAAAAATTTGGTATAGTAGTTTTTAGATAAAAATAGCCGGCGTGTTTTGTTGCGTAAAATGCGTAGATTACTTGCCTGAACTGCTTCCGTGTTCAAGTAAAACTAATAATTGATTACAACGTAAGAAAGTATCACCTTACTATGCTTTCTATATGCGGGTTACTTTGTGCGTGTTCTTGTGCTACGAATTGCGACGGACTTCCGCGAATTGTTAAAAACGCGAATGTATTAAACGTCGACAACGACGAATACTGGCGACGATAAATTCGCGATCGTACGCGACGATGATTGGCGATCATTGGAGTCGCCGAGTAAGATAACAATATACGTCATTGTTATAAAGTGTACAAAATGGTCGAATGCGATCAACAAGTGTGCCGTTTTTAAAAAAAAAAAAAAAAAAAAAAAATTAAAAAAAAAAAGAGAAATAAATAAAATCATAAATAAAAAAAAAAAAAAAACACCCATACTATGGTAGCTTGAGTAAAAAAATTGGTGGGTGCTCTCCAAGAAGGTTCAAGTCAGGGTAAAATTACGTTTGGTCAAATGACCACGTCAGTCAAACTGTCGAGTAAAAGGGGTGTAGGAGCTACGGTGTCCAAAATCTGCATACTTACTGGCGTGCGGTATATTCCGGGGATACCGATACAAATTTTTTAGGTCGTGATAGTCTCGAATTATCTTGGAGTATCGCTCCTGATACTGATACGTTAGATGTGTTAGATATACATAAATAGACTAATAAATAAAAACATGTTGTTAGTGGGTGCTAGGTAACTCATGATTGCATTCCCTGTACATTGTGCAACCAATACTTAGTCACTTATTTCATATTTGGTGCCCAAGCTATACCTTCATTTCTAACTTAAAATATCTCTTAGTATATAATTTGAGCAATGGACTATGAAAAACGTTTGATGTTTGCGCTTATTTCAAAAATGGATTCCAGTTTCTCCATTTCCAGTATGCATTAACGAAAGTTTCAGCGCTTTACTAGCATTGTAATATTGTTATAGCAGATTATCAATTAACAAATGGATGAGTCTTAATAGCTATTTTATTAAAGCAAATCAACGTCATGAAGTTTGTTGGCCAGTTCAGATTAAAAGAATTGCAAATACAAAATAAAAAAAACGCATATACTCAACACATACTGATAATATAGAGATAATATCCTTCAATAAGGATTAAATTACAATTTCTTTCTCAAATACTCAATAAAATTCTCAAATTGTTTAATGCAAACATTAGCTTCACTATTATTCTGCGAGAGCGCTGTTTCTTTTGGGGTATTTACATCCCGCTATCACTAAAATACGCTAGCTCTCGACTTATGAGGGGAGGGGGTATAATTGATTTTCTTGCAAGGCACTTGTATAATTTAATAGAACCTTGGGCCCATTTTTCGATGCACTGGACAGTAAGGATTGCCTCTGAGGCAGCAATCTCATGTTGTTCGTTGGACTCATTGCTCCTCGTCTACAGATTGCAGAAATTGATATATCTTTTGCTTCCTTCGATAACTGCTCGTTCAGTTTTTTTTCGATGGGTTCATTGGTGTGATTCTTGAAGTGAATAGATTTCAATGTGCAATTTCGACATAGAACTTATCAAAGTCTAACATATTCCTGACCTCTTCATCTTCCAGTAGGTTTTATTGTTTGCTGAGTTGGTGAAGGGCCCGCCCCCCCCACCCCAGAGTCCCCCGTGGTATCGGTTCCCTACGTATATACTAGGGTGGTGTGGTGTGAGGATATTCTTACGATATATATGCGCGAGTCGGCTGTGATGATGTTTTTTGTCTAGTGGTCACGAGCTCTCTATACGAGCTCTCTGACGTCGCGCTAAGGCAGCATGTAGAGTGAGAGATGCTTCGCCCTTACAGTTGAGTGAGAGCTTATAAGTGAGAGTGTGAGTCTCTATGAGAGCTCTGTCACCGGTTTGCTTAGTAGAGAGAGAGTAGTATCATATCTAGTATATACAAAGATGAGCGAAGATTAAATTAAGAGTTAGTGAATAAATACTTTTAAAAATACTAGAGAGTGAGAGGAGAGAGAGAGAGAGAGATCGCCCGGGAGAGAGAGCTGGTTTAAATATCAAGACAGGAAACTCATGTGCCGGAAAGCATATATCCATTGTAACAAATAATCGAAGCTCTCTCAGAAAAAACTTGTCACACCACTCTGCTATCTCCAAAGTGTGAGAGGATAAGGAGAGAGAGAGAGAGCCGCAAACGATAGAGGGTTCAAGTGACTAGAAAGTACAGATAGTTTAATAAACCTTGTTGGCCTTTTGACTCACCCAGTGTTCCATAAGGAGACCGATTAAACCAGAATCGAGTCTACACAGTGTATATTATTTGTCGAGTACAAAGTGTGATAGATACGTTGCGAGGAGAGCGGAAGTTAAGAGAGGATGGAAGAGAGAGTGAGATCTAGAACAGAATTACCTCGTAGGTTGGCTTGAGGGCCTACCGTCTTAGCAAAAGCCGTTGTGATGGTAGGTTCCAAATCGAGTTTGTTGTTGTAGTATTTGTCCGTGTTTAGACGCCAGAGTTGTTATTTAGATTTGTCTAACAGGAGTGGTAATAGACGGAGGAGAACGGTGGAAAGAGATAGGAAACTGTTAGGGATGAGCTTAAAATAGGAAAAATTTTAGATTTGGGTTTGCAGAGAGAGGAGAGCGAGAGACGAGAGTCCAACGTTATCATAGACATGATCTATCGCCAGATGTACGCGAGAATAGTAGAGATGCGATAGTATGCTGAGAGAGGAAGATGCAATTGAGTCAGAAATACATAGTAGTGAGCGAGGGTAGTGTATAAGGAAGGTATGGAGACAGATGTGTGAGTCGTGAGTCGATCATCGTCAGTAGTGAGTGTGATAGAGTTAGATGTCAGTAGAAATAACAGCAGGCCGCATATGGGAAAGAATTTTGGTTCGGTGATGTAAATGGTTGGCTTATTTCCATTGTATGATGGTGTGTGAGGAGAATATACATTCCAGTTCCGCTTCATCAGTAAGGTTTTTTGTGACAAGTGGCCTGTGTAATGTGCGTGTTGGTTGTCTTAGTACTTCTTCGGTGCTTGTGGATCGGTACAGGGATTGGGGTATGTCTGTGTTTACGATCGCTGTGATGGTTGTGTACTGGAAATTCTGTTTCACGTGGCACGCAGAGAGAGGAGCGGAGAGGTCAAGAACTGCCATATGAACAGATTGTGTCGGTTGTTTTGGGGCGGTGTCGGGAGATGCTAGGTAGGTAGGGGGTGTGTGGTGGTGATAGAGTGATAGAGGTGATGGGTTAGTTGTAGGTAGTGTTAAGGTATGGTTTAAGGTATAGTATGTATGTAATAGTATTAGATGTATGCATATAGGATGTAGTGTGATTGTGTTATGTTTGGTGTGGAGGTTAGTTGTAGTGGTGAGTGATGGATTGTGTGGTGGGTGTGTGGTGTGATGTGTGTGTAGAGGGTGATGAAGTGTTGGGGTGAGTTGGGTAGTGGTTAATGAGTATGGATGCTATGGTATGTGGGGTATTTATAGGAGTGGTAACTAGTAGTATTATTATATATAGAATATGATTATTGTATATTGATCATTGGCCTGATTGTCCCTGTTACCAAGCTTCTTCACCAATGTTTGTTAGATGATTTTGCGAGCACTTGAGATACTGGGGGACACTTGAAGGGAGCAGTTTGGTGAAGAGTTTGTAGTGTTATAACACGAAACGCTCAATTGTTTAGCACAACAGATAAATGATTTTTGGAGGGATTTAGATCTCCGAAGAATGCAGCCGAATGTTAGGCTCAAGTGAAGAAAAAATTTATAGCACATAGGTATACTTCATTTCATGGTATAAGAAAAGAGAACCAAGAGATTTTATGATAGTTTTCTGAAGAAGATGTGCTAGTATTTTCCATTTTTGTCATTGGGTGTAGATATTAAGTGTTTTTGTGAATCGTGGTTAGTGGAGTTGTTTAATTGATTGTCTTATTTTCTCTTGATATGCCACATAATTTTGTTTTTGTTTTCTGGATAAGTTTGGCTCAGTACGAGTTGCTCATTCTGTTTTATTTGAAAGAACGTTATCGAGGAATTGAAGTATGATTATTGTCGAAGTTAAATACAAGACCTATGTACAGTTGGATAATGTGGAGATTGAAAGTGATTCTCGTGCTTCTAGGCACTAAAGGCGGGTACACTCAATACCCGTGTTCTTGTGTCAGTGGGTCATCGAAACAAGCCCAGCATTGGGATACAAAAGGAGTGGACAGAGATCTGGGTTTTGAAATTTGAATAAAGGAACATCGTGAAAGAAAACCTGTGGCCCAAAAAGTACTCCGCTCACTTCAGAAAACATCACTGGCAATACAGTATGTAAGGAGTTAGCAAAACTCTTCTCAAGGAAGGGGAATGTTTCAAATACTAAAAGATAATTTACCTCATTATCCCGATGCAAATTAAGAGGGAGTAATTGTCCGGTCTTGACTGATCGAAGTACAATGAAGAGACCAGCTAGCGTGGAGAAAGCAAAAAGATGGATGGTAAAGAGAAGTGGATGGGGGTGTTGTGTGGTGGGGGTTGAGGGGGGGTTTTTGTGTGGTAAGGTTGCGATGCTGTCTATTACGCAAGAAGGTACGATTTAGGGATAAGTTTTGGAAACAATGTATAGATATGTGGAACAAATATTAAGGACAATTCGTTCCGAGATGAGGTACAAAATGTGGAGAGAGATGGGGCTTCGAGTGCTGACTGCACTTCTGTCATGTCTCCGTGATTAGGGGGCTTCGGCAAAATCTGGATCTGTTAGCGAAGTAGAAGGCGAGCGCTTCCACCAAGGATTGAAAGAAATGTGAGAGGAGTAGCCAGCTCGCTGAAATACCTAGTATGATAGCGGACTACTGCTGGGTTTGCTTCGAGAAACGAAGTAGCAACATATAAAAGGAAAAGTCAAGAAAGAAGCTTTGAAAATTCTACGAAAACGCTACATGCGATGAGTCAAGTGTCGATCTTGTGAAATTTTGAGCCAGCTTATTAATTTGTAAGTTCATTTTCAATATATTAGATTGACCATATTTTTCACCTTGTATACTATTTACTTTCAAATTAATAAATGGTTCAATTTAAACACTTTTATTAACCATTATTGATAAGTATTTACTGTTTTTTCCTATATGACTTTGTCATTGCCTTTTGTGAAAAATCCTTACGTGATAGAGAGAACAATGCCTGCATATTTGGATTCAGCCACATCAAAAAAACAAGTTTTAACTCCCAGTTAAATCTACAAACATTATTTGCAAAAGTGAAAAAATGCAGCTGTTGTATTAATGAATAAACAGGAATAAAGTAGGAGAAATACAGAACCCTGAGGAACACCAATTGACTGAAAAAGAAGAAGAAATGTCGCCCCATAAACACTAGCCAATATTGAGCAAACATTTGAATAGAAAGCAGCAATAAGCAATAGAGAAGATGGAACCCAAAGAAGGGACTGAGAAGCAATGACGCCTGCCCATATTCCGGTCAGATGCTTTGAATGTCAAGCTTTCCACTACTGCAAGTCTCCCCGTATTCCTGAGGGGCGGAAACCATAAACGTCTGTTAAATTGGCAAGATATATCGCTAGTAGAGTTTCCTTCGAGTCTTGAGAAGTCCTGTAAGCTGCGATGTCGTTATTAAGTAGAGTGATCATGTATGATCCAGTGTTGGCAGTTAGAGTGTAGGTGTTTGGTTGAGATATTGTCTCAAAGACTCTAGATAGAATACAAGTTAGAGCTATAGGCAATAGTTAGAAGAGATCATGGAGCGTCTTCCTTTTCTGATATAAAGGTTGAGCATAAATGCTGCTGCGCTTTCAATCACTGAGGTGTGAGAAGTGCTAGGGTATTGGGCATCAAGATATAGTTGAAGCGAGGCGGGTCAGCATGGAAGCACACACTTCCTCAAAAACTCGGGGAGGAATGGCCATCCGTCTACCCGCATTCCTTAACGTGGTGTTGATAGATTTCAGGAGCCATTACGCGATCAAGATGTAATCAACAGGTAAATATGAGTATGTAGACCAACCTGAGAGAGAAGGAGAAGGAGGAATAAGAATCGTCCAGGATGAGTTAGAGGAAAATAGGAGGCTGAAGAGATTGCCTTTTCAGTTGAGTATAGCAACAGAACCATCAATAGCGAATAAAGAGGAGAAAAGGATAATTCACAGAAGTAGTTAGAGATGTTTGGCAGAGCCAGAAAATTTGTCCGTAGGAAGACCAGAAGGCCGGTCAGTGCACATTCGTAATGAAAGTCCCACTCTGATGTCGAAGAGTACCCGCAACGATTCCCTAGCTGAATGAAAAAATAGTCATATGGATGTGTACTAGAGATAGCGTAGAGATTTTCCACATCCGGTAATACGTTGTCACTGTCTGTATAGGCCTATGCCAAGAACGAGCACGATTGAACCATGGGTTTTGAGGAGATAAAGATTTAGTCGAGGAAGAAATGAACCTGCTCATCCCATCAACGATTACACTCCCACTTTATCGGCAGAATCTGAAGCCGCTCATTATTATTATTATGTATCATTCAATAATGTTGCAGTTATTATGAGGGTATCACAACATGATGCTTATTTCGCCCGTCCTGAAAACCATTTTTTCTATTGGTACCATATCTAATATATATAACAGTAACATCAAAGCCAATCTCTCACATTCATATCTATAGCAGTTAAATACTTTTATTAATTTAATAAAATATTCTGTAAAGTGATGAAGAACCTTATTTAACAATATTTTACTAATTAATAAATAATTCTATATTAGCCCACTCTCCTATCTGCCCACCCAGCAAGTATTATTACAAGATTCAGATTTTGAATATCTATATCACATCCTTACTTTCCTACCTGAGAGTGGCTATACTTTTGGTTTATCTCACCCCTCAAAACTTCCAAATGCTTTAAAAAATTTACATGCACAGAACCGATGAGGGCAATGGCATGATGATAACTGCTAAAATACTTAGAAACCTCGTCAATCATTAAGCATCACTCACTTGTGTCCTATAAACTACACATATTATTATATGTAAATTAATGTAAATAAGTATAAACATTTTAGTGTAAGCCCAGCTAATAGAAAAATGTCTGTAGGGATGCTACCCAGAAAACGGCTCCAAGCAAGAATATTTTAATACATTCATTACACTGAGTTATCACCAGTAAAGATTTGGAACGCATTTGATTTGTAAGTCCAATTTCTCCTCTGATTACTCTAAAGATATGTGTATGGGACACTCACAATATAAAAGGGTTTTTTAGATCACATTATTATTCTCTTGCAAACATTACGACTTGTGCATCTTTATTAGACTCAGAATTTCCTATGTAAACCACATAAGTGCAATATAGCTACCTATACCACGACAAACATTTGAAGTTGTTATTATCTATCTCTATCGCATGCAGCCTTAGATGCGATAGTGACACCATCAAGATATAAATACATAGGAATTCATCATTATAAGTGTGTATACCAACATAGATAAATGATAAACATTTATTGAATGATTGAGAAGTATCTTCCTATAATTGTATGCAATCTAGATTAAAATAAATTAAAAGTAAATATATTAGAATTTTGAAATTTTTCTAAATATTCAACGAGTAATGGTCCAGCCATAAAACTTGCGATATTATAAAATAGAAATACTTACATTAAAACAAAGTGCAAACCTTTTCCTCTTATTAAGCTCTGTGGTGTAGTCTTTTGTCAAATCAAGAAGTTTATATTCATACCAATGTTACTGGAACCCATATTAAATTAACAATATATATGTCTAAAATAACTTTCAATAAAGTATGTTAATCAATACTAACTCTCTAAATTTATAAGTATACTATATTATGTAGGAATTAGATAACCTATTTTTTAAATATAGAGAAAACAATTATTTAATTCTATGAATGTTGGATTATTGTTAAAATTAGTATTTTTACAAAAGAACTATATATTCATGTTATGCCATAAACAAAACTACAAGATGGCAGTTAAATTTAGTATAAAAAATATTCTATTAAAAATTCGAGCTACTAGTCAATGATACATCCCTTATCTTTTATTATATTAAATTTATTTTAATAATTACTGGCATTACAGTTTTAAATAAATTGTAATTTTTATGCATTCTTTATTTTATTCTATCTATATAATACTTTAGTTGCACTACATATATAATTTAAATAGGTGTCTGTGTTGCTATATTATCAAGACGTGCCATTTTAAACCTTAATAATCAAAATAATATAAACATTTTAAGTTATTATAGTAATTAAATTATTATTCTAAGTATTATTAAGGCACTGAAAATAATAAAATGTACTTAATATACTTTTTATATACTTATCCCATAACAAATTAAAGTATACAACTATAAATCAATTATTAGCCTACTATTTATTAAACTAAATAATTATTCACTAAATATATTATATATATATATATATAATATTCCGGAAAGGGTTTGTAGATGAACAAATAAGAATTAGAATATGATATAGGTAATAACGATATGGAATAAATAAATATCATATAATTAAATCGCTTTTCTTGTACCTAACAAAAATCATTCATCAATAATATTCAATAATAATATAAATAATAAAACAAATATTATTTCCAAATACCATAATACTTATAATAATTAAGTATAATTAATAACTAATTCATACTAAAACTACATATTGATATATATATACATATAAGTCAAATTACACAATTTAATAATAATAATATCACCACTACTATTTAATGGAAACATATCTTATGAGAACTCACTGATTCAAAATACTACTATGATTAATAATGCTGTAATCACACCCATTGAGATTAACTAATAATGCACTGCCTAGGCCTATACTTTCGTCTCTAACACGAGATATAGTTAAATTCACCCTATTTACAAATCTAAAACCTCTATATTCTCACAGTTCCCTATTCAAAGAAGAAACTTTGTCTTCTCTGTACACTAATTGTATTTTCATCTAGGATATCAGTTCTTACATAGAACTGCTATGCTATTCTTTTCCGATAATCATATTCAGACACAAACTTATTAGTCGTGTATACTTTTATAATATAATGTATATAATGTGAATTCACTTAGGTATGCTCCACCATGTTACATGAGGACTGTTATGTGTTGACATACATACTAAAAAGAGTAAACTATCTCTCATGTAGTTTGGTACTTAATTAATTTACTGTATTATCTCTGATCTTAAGTAAAGCTCACATAATATGTAATAAATTATTATATATAATATTATCTACTTATATAATATTATTAATTATTACTATACTAAATATTTCTGAAGTCCGAAAGTTTGAACGAAAATTTTAAGTGCTTTATGCTTTAATCCGAGAAACAAAATTTCAGTTATCAAAATAGGGTCTATCAGAACTAGACAAATTTATAGATAATAAGATAATATAACTGGGTTATAGTATAAATAATCACCATAATTTATTATTTGGTCTAGCAATTATATTGATTTGCTTAGAAGGATATATGTAACATTAATAATAATAATGATAATGTGTCTACATTATCCATAATGCAATTGAATCTCCGAACTCAACATTGCGCGAGTGAGTCGAGCGTGCATGCAGGCATGGTCTCATCACTTTTTACGAGGGGTGATATTATTCGGGATTACATCACACAGTCATATAATAATATATACAAAAGCAGCAAATTTATTATTTATATTATTGACTCATTTATTATCCATATTATTGACTCAACGTGAGAGTAAAAAGATTTTTAGCTCCAGCTACATATTGAGTCAACTGATGGGTGTTTATATATTTTTAAAATAAAATTATGTATATATAAATTAGGGTACTAAATAATAATTGCCTTAAATTAAGAAAAATATATACTCTATGGAAAATGTGAGTTATTTTAACTATTTTGTTAATAAAATATGTAAAAATATGGATATAATTGATTATTTAATTATTATTTATTCGGGTACTGACAATTTTTGACCCAATGTTAACTATTAAATACCTGGCAATATTAGATAAATTATATTTTGTCCATAAATAGTACTAGTTAGATACTAAATTCTAGATGGGGTCCTATAAATTATTGAGGCCCAATCTCACTACCCGCCGTGAAATTATAATGATGGTGGTTAATAGGTTGAGACCATCTCAAATTGTTTTTGTATTATTTACGTATATTCATATATTGAGTGCCACATTTTTTATTGATATATAGTATATATTTAATTTTAAATATATAATAAGTTATTACTTATATTATTGTATTAAAACTTAAACAAAAAATGAAAATAATTATATTAAAAAATCGAAATATATTCCAATGAAAATTAAAGTAGTCATATTTTTGTCGACGGATAAATGAGGGGTGAATTGGACCACATTATATTATTAATATTTTTTATTATACTTTTTATTTAATTGTATTAAATTAAATTGATTAATTTTTAATTTTTCTTTATATTTATTATATAATAAATTTTAAATATTAACAATGATAATTATATTTACAAGTATCAAAATTTAAAAACAAATATGTATATTTTTTGTACGTAAAGAAGGAATTTAAACAGATGGGTCCGATTCACCCTCCCTATAAGGTCTCAGGACTGTAAATGAGCTTTTATTAAACTTTAATTAAATATCTTTTATATTATTAGAATTAATTATTATATTTTTTATTATGTTTATGTTCACTATATTAAATATATATATATATTATATATTGGCTATTTTTATGCCTTTTCAGAATAAAATAAAAAATTCCAAATAGATGCATTATAGGTATAGGATAAATACTAGGGTAAGATACGTTTTCAATTATAGAAGTTTAATAACCTATAATACATATAGTGGTTCAAGTCACCAGCCTGACGCTATATTAATTATTAATATAATATATATATAATATATATATATTATATATATTATATATATTAATTAATATAATATATATAAATCGAACTATACAAAATTCAACACTAGGGCGTTTTCAGGAATAACCTACTTTATTACTGGATTGAACATAAATTTAATTTCATTATTTCTTCTTTACCTAACCCATATATTTTTATTTGAAAATTAATATTATTATTATCATAGTAACATCACCTTTATTTGATAAATATTAGGGGTGAGATACATAAGATATATTTCATTTCTCACTCTTTAATGTCAATCTCTCATATTGAAATAACTAAGAAATTCCTGATAATCGGAGTAATTTTACATGAAGAATGGGTTTACTCAGATATTATTTGATTGATACAAACCTTTCCGTAAATTATATTAAACATTTTACAAAAATAATTTTCATATAATAATATATAAATACTCTCTTATAATATACCTCGGGTAATGGAATGGTTATATTTCACAAGGATATCCTGGTATATATTATGAAGTTCACTCAATTTCATGGGTAGAATGAGGTATTATGAAATTCGTACGTAAAATTGATTATCTAAATTTTAAAAACATAACTTCCCCAGTATCATATTTATCATTATCTATATATTCTTCCAGATGTACAATAAACCTCGGTAGGTGAGATTATATGTACGAGTCAACCCAATTGATATAATCTTTCCTTATCTACTTTATTGAACCTACTTTGAAATTAATGACATGTGTAGTTTCTTGGGATATATGGTCATCACTCCGTCTGATGATTAAAATTCTCAGATCACTATCAAATGTGGTGACTAGAGTGTAGGTTCTAGCGCATTGATACTTTACATTAGAAATGCTTTTTAGTATTATCTTCTTTTCTCTAGCTGCTGTTTGTCAAACAGTAAATACATAGAAGGTTATATAGAAGAAGCTATTTGTAAACGTTTCATTACCAACTAGTATGCTAGAGGCAAATAACTTCTTCTCACATCCTAAACTTCACTGCACTTAATAACTATAAAAGACCTCTGGTCATGGAATTCCCAATCCATGAGTACCCAATTCATCCTAAGTACCTCCCTTCTTAGTGCTACCGCTGTTTTATCTGATTAAATAGCTCATAGTCTGGAAATGTGCGTGACCATAGGTAGAAAACCACTCAGACTATCCCTGTAGTATATTCCTAAATTTAATATAATTTAATTTAATTATATTTTATATATAGCTCCAAGCTGTAGGGAAGCACATGATTCTTAATATTATGATAGGATCCTTATATCAAATATATTTGGACATTACTATTTAAAACCAAATAGTAAAATGACACAATAATTTTTATAATATCTTTAATACTAATATCAATTAAATACTAAAAATTTGCACAATTATTCCATTGCATAAGTGAAACAGGTTTTTTGTCTTATCTCCAGGTTTGAACTCTATAAAGTGTGTTTTTCATAGTCGCAATTTACAGATACTTTATATGCTATAGTTATCTCTATCGAGAGTAAGTTTAATATTTATTTAATTATCTCTTCAAATTTAATATAATTTTGTTAATTATGCTCTTAATATTGTATGATATGAGCCTATCAGTTATAATGAATCAATGAGTGTTCATTTGGGATTATGTATAATAAAATTATTATGTTGGCACCTTGAGGTAATAAATTCTTTTTTATCTTAAATATTTTGTTATTATCTGTGATAGCTAGTACGACTTCAAGAATTAATAAGTGTTCTGAAATGATCTTAATAATAAATTTAAATTCGGTTCATTAGCTACTTTTTTGCATGAGAATCTAACCCGTTTTTTTTGCGCAATTTCCGGGATCAAAAAAATTTTTAATATTTAATATATTTATTAATTCATTGTTATTATTTGTGTTATACATAGTTGTATATTGTGAGCATTTATATGAATATAAACCGTAACTGTAGAATTTATAAAAATTCCATTAGTACTTTGAAATTCTGATCTTTCAGATATTAAAACACATATTACTAGAAAAGTTCAGAATAACATAAATTTACGTATGTAGTTGAATTCTTCAAATTACCTCCCAAAAAACAACTGTGGATTTTAATTCTGTCTATATTTTGTATTGTGCTCAGTTCAGAGGTTATATGTAAGTTTAGCTATCTTCTCCGCGCATCTCACTTTGTTCATGTTTACTCATCATTACTGCAATTGATAAATTCTCGATTACTTAAGAATGTAACATATAGTTAATTTTACGAAGTATAAGCTGGGTGTACAATTGATAAATAATAATAAAGTCTCTGCAAGTTTTCAAACCATTATTTTATATTCGAAATATTTATTAAATTTCCATTATAAATGGCTAATACAACTAAAGTATTGAGCAAAAAACATGTTATTTTTAGTAGGATAAATGAAATATGATATATCATGAATAAGTAATAATAAATTATAAGTATTTTTTTTTAGTATCTACTCGTAATAAGGATAACTATTTAATTATATTATTACAGTACGGTTTGAATAATTCTGTGTTATGCTATATCAGACGCACAATAAAAACACATTAATATCTACCTCTAATTATATATATATAAAGATAAATTGATGAATAATAATAATAATTAATACACTAGAACACATTTTATAATACAGGTTGTGTAGAATAAATTAAACAATTTTATATATAGATGGACTCATATGGGTATATAATAAAAAAAGACATTAAAAAGAACACACGTAACTGAAAATTATTTAAACTATTCAGGAGCCCCCATAATGAAACCCATTTTACAACCATTGCAAAACGCAGCACATTACAGGAGTATAGTCGTCATAAAACTACAGAACACCTGTTACATAAATTTGTTGTAACAGATAATGGATTAACAAATTCTTCAGGTAATGGCAGAGAGATTCAGTTTAGTGTTTCCTTTTAAAACTAAATAAGAGTTATGGTCAAAAATAATAATTAGGAATATGTTTTTGGATATAGCATCGTATCACTTGTGTACATTAATAAAACTCTACCTATTAAAATATAATTGGAATATTTATATTCAACCAGTGTTTCATATAATAATAAGATCATGAGTGATTTTTTATGGATTATGCTGTAAGCAGTAAACACACCAGCTGAAAATATGCTCCTTATATATATAAAAATAATAGTAATGGTTACCTGACTTGGTAATATATTTAAGTTTGCAATCCAGCCTCGGATTTCTGGTTTACCACCGGTAATATAATATAGAGAACATAAAATACATGTGATTAAAAAATTGTCTTATGAAGTGAATAAGACCATTTTTGCTTAATATATAATTTTTTTTTATTTTATTTTATTATATTATTTATATTTTTTTTTTTTATTTTTTTTTTATTTTATTTAATATTTTTTTTTTTTTTGTAAATTTGTGTAGAGTTCCGTAGTAAAGGTATCAATTACATACCTGAAACTGTTTTTAGTTCTTAAATATAACATGTACAATAAAAAATGTTTTTTTTTTTTTTAAAATGGTAATTTTTAGAGATATACACCAAAGAGCACTTTTATTTTATTTATGAAAGTTTTAATTTTTCTTATTGTTTTCATGAGTGTGTTTATTATATTTTATGTTTAAAGTTTCAATAAATTAATAAAAATGTTATATCGCATGAAAATATCTTAGATATCTTTTTGATAATTGATAATTTCTTTGTTTTTTCTTTAATTGAATAATTCTACCTTCCTATCTATTCAGTTTTGGGTGTATATGATGTCCATGGTAAAACATCATTGCCAATAATGTTTAAATACTGCCTTTTTGATTGGACGTTTTTTAAGGTTTCATCAAGACTAGATTTTAATGGTATCCGATAAGATTTCAAATTGCATTTAAGTAGAACTATACATGATCATTAATTATATATGCTTGCATTTCATGATACTTATTAACAACAAATACACTTTATAAATAAAAGAATATCTCTAATGGTTAATGAGGGATCTAAACCCAATTTAATGATAAACACATAAATATTAAAAATCATATATAATAAACATTTAATAATCTTTGTAATATTTTATTTTTTTTTTAAATGGCACATTGCTCAATTAAGTGAGGTATTAAATTTTAAATGTACAAAATGGTATCCTTAATATTATATTTAATTTTTATATTGAGATTTTTTCATACATTCTATGTTTATATTTTATTAAATAAAAAATTAATAAATAAGCACTCTGAAATGGATGATATATAGCAGGCATTTCAAATATTTTTAAAGAACATTATCAATTTTGTAATTATATATATAATATATATATTATAATTATATATATTATAAGTTTATTATATACATATAATTATATTAATATTATATTATAATAATATATGTATAGTAGGGTATATTAGCAATATAATATACAATATACCATCAATATATTATATATATATATATTATTATATATAATTATCTATATATATATATATATTATCTGTAAAAAATTCTTAAATATAAGTATCAAAATCAATACAGCAGAAACCTAGATATTATTAACAAATTAATTATAATATAATAATAATAATAATAAAACTAATAATTTAATAAATAACAATTATTATATATATGGTATTAAGGTATATACAATTAATAAAAATTAATAATTATAATATTAATTAATATATTAATAAAATAATATAATAAAATAATAATATTAATATTAATATATAATAATATAAGATATATAATAAAAATTCCTCAAGATAATATATATACTACTATATACATATGGATATTGAAAATTATCCGCTGAATATAGTTGGACTGAGTATTCATTTTGAAGAAATTGATTTTGGAGAAACTCGTCTTTTTTAGTACTGCCATATAGATTTAACTTTATCTAAACTTTACAAAAATATTAATATAACCTAACTGATAAAAACACTTCAAAATCAAAGTTTGACAATAAAAGGTAACTCTACGAGCAAACAATGATCCATTTAATAAGATATCAACTTTTAGAAAATTGAGTAGTTTCCGAATAGACATGAAATTTTTACTGTGTTTTTATAACAATCTAAATCCTAAGTAGTTTGAAAGTGATGGTTGGACGTAGATTAACCGGAGTGGTTGCCTGTATATTACAAAAACAAAAAGCAAAAAATATAATAAATAACCTGAGATAATAGGCAAAACTATTATTCAAATTATTATACAATGAGTAAAGTACCAATGCTGAATTTAAAGGAGATAAGTTATTATATATTAATACTAATATGAAAAACTATTTTGAGTATAGAGTTAATTTAGATGGAGAGAAAGATTATTTAAGAGAAAGATAGGTGTATAGAGAAGGGTTGAAGAACAAATATCGCAACTCCACTCTTCCCTCCAAGAGCTTCTTGGGATGGCACAGACACGAATTTAATGTACCCCTTGAGTAGTTATATTGGTCTCTTAGAACCCGGCAAAACCTATATTTTAAATGTAAGAAGGTTATCGAGTCTTTGTAGTATCCTATAACGACCTAGAAGAGTATAAAACATTCAATCGATAGATAAATGAAGTAGTAATTACTATATACTACGTGTTATATTAATTTTTTTTCTCAAAGTTTTAATGTTTTCAATTTTCATATTGGTTAAAGTCAACTAAACTTGGTGCTTTTTATACGCTGAATTCTCTGAATTATTCTCCGTAGAATTTCAGTATCGTGAATAGCATTTGGCGGCTGCAAAAGCTGTTAAATAATCTTGGAACGGCGTGCCCATTGATATTTCAGCTGGCAGACAGCACATTAAAAAACAATTGCAGAAAATCAAAAGAACATAACATTCTTGAACAGCAATAAATTTCTTTTGATATTGTATATTGGTAATTGAATAATACCCATTTATGTATATAAATCAAATTAATTATTATTAATCTCAAATTCAGATTTTTTTTAATAATTATCAAATGTATACTGATTATTATAATTAGAACATATAATATGAACTCTTAATTTTACACAGATGTATTTATTTAATGTAATAAATCAAAAATAATAACAACTTTAAGAAAAATAATATAATATATATATATATATATATATTAATATATAAATTATATCTATAAAATATAATTAATATTTAATATTATATATATTAATAATATATATATATATACTATATTATATATATTATATAATTATATATATATATAATTATATATATTAATATTAGGTTATAATATATATATATAATATATATATATATAATATAATATATTAATTATATAATATATATATATAAATTTAATATAGGTTATACAGGATTTAGAGAATAGTCAATATCGATCTTTTGGTTTAGTCCTACTATAATAGGTTTACAGCATGTAGATCATTCCTCTAAGGTTAGGTAGCTAGGTTCACAGCAGCAATCATATCACTATATAGGTTAGTGATATATCCTACGTGTTTTATAGGATATAGATCAAATCCAGGTTATTATATATTAATATTTGTTAATGTATAAACAGAGTAATAATATGTATAGGTGTATAACTTATCACAAATTCTTGTATCTACTTGAACTTAGGTACAGGTATATACACATAAATACGAGACTTTAAACCTATATTCTGATACAAATAGATCTTATAATTGGTCGTTGGCAAAAGAGAATCCTGTTTTAGGTGGATAGAGAAGATAAGAAGAGAATAAATTAATGAAAAGCGTAGATGATTTAAAATATTCAAAGGTAGTAATAGGGAATATGATTTAGAAATTATGGAAAATAGAAAATGAACTTAACAATACAATAGAAGGCAAGATGGGCAGAAATTAAATTTAGCCAGAATGTAATAGAATCTGAAGAACGTTTTTATAGCCTTTTTAAATTGGAAGAAAGAACAATTGGTCCCATTAAAATTGATAGAAAATTATAGTGAGTTCAGCAATACAGGGATATGGTCACACATTTTCCATGCTTATCGTCGTTGCGCTGTGCAGTGTTTACTTTAATATACGGTGGGTCGTTCGAACCTTTGTGAAATTCAATTTCTTAAACTCAACTTCCTCTTCAATCTCCTCTCTAAGACATACCTCTAAACCTTTCCATACTCTCTTTCGACGGTTCTCACGTCTCTCCTGTACAATATAAACATCCTTGGCCCTAACATAAAAACAAAAAAATGTCTTGGAAACCTCACATCACAACGGTGCCTAGGGCGTGGCCTCAAAAGAAGCTGGGAGTTTCCTGTTTAGACTGCGAGACTTTTTTTCCCTCTTCCACAGCGAGATCCAGCTATACAAAGGGCCTCATCCGCCCTTGTATGGAGTACTCGCTCGCTCATATCTGAGGGGGCTCAGGTTTCAACCCGGCTTTTGGATAGGGTCGAGTCAAAGGCAAACAGACTTATAAACTGTCCTGTTCTTTCTCGTTCACTTGACCCTCTATTCTTGCGGCGCGGATGGGGCTCTTATCTCTTTTCTATAGGTACCGTAGCGGCAAGTGACAGAGTGAGAACTTTCCACTCGCGTGCCCCCACCTTTAAGACGCCCTCGCACAAGGGGTGCGTGTCGGCACATGAGTATGTGTGATCATTAGCCAACTCCAGAATGTCTGCTGCGGTGCCTCCTTCTTTCCTGCCCACCTCTGTCTGTGGATTCTCTTCCCATCTTCTGTGTTTTCCTACTCTCAATTTCTATCTCCTATCTTAAAGCCCGCGTCTGTGGCTCATCTGCGTAATTCGTTGGTTGAGTTTTTGTTTATTTTAACACCCCTCCTTGAATAAGGGCTTTTAGTGGCCCCGGTGGTGATCAAGCTGTAAAAAAAAAAAAAAAAAAAAAAAAAAATATATATATTTATATATATTATATAATATATATCACTCATTTCTTGCCCCCCCTTTGCAACTAGCCTTCGCCATATAATATATATATATATATATATAATATATATATCATATATATATATATATATAATAATATAAAATAATATATATATACTATTATATTATATATATATATTATATATATATATATATATATAATATTTATCCTATATTTTTGGACCCCAATCCATGTGAGCTGAAAAAAAGTTATGGCAAATTAGATGCATCTAGGTTAGGTCCTAGGTTTTTTAAGACATTAAGAATATAGAGACATTAAAAGCCACATGGGCCTATCGAGACTGTCCCAGTCAACCCACTACCCAAACATGCTCATATGCAAATCCACAAAGCACCCTAGGGCTTGTCAATTTGTTGTAACTATAACAAATCCACCAATTTGGCTTAGTCAAAACTAATGTTATATAAATATGATACCCAACCATCCACATGCATTAATACTAAGTTAGGCACCACATGCCAATCTAACAGTTAATACTAACTTATAACTAAACCCGCCAAATTTGGCTATCGTAATAATTATATGATACCCCAACCCATCCATATGCCTATCCCTTTCTTAAATTTTGCAATTGAGTCACACTCAACAACCTCTCCTGTGGCAAATATTCCAAAATTTAACACCCTATTACTGAATGCATGCTTTCTATATCAAGATGGCATGCTTACTTCTTAATTTTTATTATATCCCTGGTCACCTGTCCATTTCTACTATGAAAAATTTTATTGGTCCTCTGTATTATCAATAGATGTAAATTTGTAGACTTGTATCATGTCCCCTCTCGACGAGTCGCCTCCTTTCTACAGAAATCATTCCTAACTCATTCAGCCTCTTCCTCATAGTTCTTCCCTCAAACCCAGAAATCATCCTTGTTGCTTTACCTTGCACTCTCTCTGCATATCTAAGTCTTTCTTTAACTAAGGGGCCCAAACTTGTGCACTAATACTAATTCTGGCCTAACATAGCTATTATACACTTTACTTATTACTTCCTTGCTCTTGTAAAACACATTGCGATTTTTTATGCCCAGCATCTTATTAGCTTTAATTCCCTAGCTTCCAAACATCTGATTAGCCTAGCTTTCAAATTACCTGCTATAATCACACCTATCTTTTCTTGGTCCAAGACTCAAGCACCAATTCATATCGTACGTTAAGCTTATTTGAGTAACCTAGGGTGAAGAACCTTAACCTTTTTACTATTAAAATTCATTTTGCCACTCATCTGCCCACCCAAGAAGTTTATCAAGATCATTTTGAATTATATGCTCCTCACTATTCCTAACTGGAGGTGGCCACTTTCATCATCATCTGAACAAACGTTAGAAACCTTGCATTTAAGTCCCCGGGTCTAATCACTTATATATATGAGACAATAGTGGCCCAAGTCTGAATTCCTGTGGCAACGCCAACTCTTCACTATTTCCCATGATGATTCATTCCCATTTAGTTGTACACACACTTTTCTATTTCGCAACACTCTTTAATCCAAACCATGTCCCTCCACCTATACCACAATTGCAATAAACTTTTTCATCAGCTTATATGGGCAACCTTATCAAAGCTTTACTAAAGTCTAAATATACAATATCAACTGGATGTCCTCGGTGCAATCGGTAAGTATTCCATAAATTCTAAAAGTTTGTCTGACATGACTTCCCTTTCTGAAACCGTGCTGGGAGTCATACAATACCTTTTATATCCTAAATATTTCCTCTAATAATAATGCCCTTTCATTAACTTTTCCAGAAACCTTTACAACAAGAGATGTTAAGCTAACTGGCCTATAATATCCCAAATCTTCTTACTACCTTTCTATAAATGCCAAACATATGCCATTTTTCTCAGTCATGGTACCTCACAAATGGTTATACGATCGCTAAAAAATCAAATACGTGCCTTTGCAATGGCGGTACTACCACCCTCTTCAGACATTTACTAATAATACCATCAGGCTGCAGCTTTACTTGGTCAATATGGTCCAGTAAACGTTTTTAATATTCTGAATCATTCAAACTTCTTTAAAGTCTATTTGTTTCATGCATATACTGAACTATCATCTAATCTTTCCTCAGAAAACAACTGAAGCAAAATAAGCTTGAAAATGTTGACCATTTCCTTATCTGAAACTCACTAAATTTTTCATCCAATTTTAAATTGGACCAATTGGTCCTATTCTTTCTTTTAAATTTATAAAAGTAAAAACTTCTTCAGATCCTTATTACTATTTCTGGCTAAATTAATTTCTGCCTCTCACTTTGCCTTTTATTGATTGGTTAAGTTCAATTCTTCTATTTTTTTCCTATAATTTTCCTATCAATGCTTCCCTATTAACTAAACTACTTTGACATATTTTAAACATCTACGCTTTTTCATTTAATTTTCTCTCTTATTCTCTATTCCACCACCCATTCCCCCCCACCCAAACGGTTTTCTCTCTGGCCACCTAATTTAAGGGTTCTTTGATCAAATATAGTTAGGTCTCGGTTTATGTACCTGCCAGTTCAAGTTAACAAGAATTGTTAGTATCAACACCATTTACTCTGTGTATACAATAACAAACTTATCATACACCGATTGATCAAGGTTCCTAACCGAGACCTTAACCTATACATAGATTGATGGTCGCTCGTGAACCTAGGGCCCCCCTACCTGAAGGATCTGCATTGGCTGTAAAACCTAGAGCAACCAAAGATCGATTGACTATGTCACCTCCATATAAATATATATATATATATATTATATATAATTTATTATATAATATATATATATATAATATATATATATATTATATATATACTATATATACTATATATAATATATTACTCATATATATATATTATTTGTCTTACTAATTATGATTTGGTTCTTAACAATAAAATACTCTTTGAAATTAAGTTCATTTGTCTATATAATCAAATCATTGATATCATATAAAAGCTATTGATTAACAGATAACTATTTTACTAATGTACAATACCAGAAAAAGAATCATCACAAAATGTATACCTATGCGAAGCCGAATAAAGCGTAATTCACTTACGGGCGGTTATAATCTTTCAGATGAAATTCTTTGGAAAT
>JABUQX010098104.1:0-7500 GCA_015478945.1 Trachelipus rathkii
AAAGTTGTTAGATATTATATTATTATGAATAAAATTATCAGATGTTATATATTTATTAATTAAATGAGTTATTACTATTAAACTATTAATTACACAGTATTATTTTATTATTATGTTTATTATTATTATTATATTATTTATTATTATTATTTTTATATTACTCTATCAGAATTAATTCATCTAATTTATTATTTATTATTATTATTATTATTATTATTTATTATTATTATTATTAATTATTATTATTATATTTATATTCATTATTATTATTATTCACTATTTTATTTCATATAATTATTAGGAATTTTATCATTCAGCTCCTATTATTATCATTATTTTTATTATTATTATTATTTATTATTTTACATTTTTCATATTATTATTATATTATTATTATTATGTATTATAATTATTCTTTTAATCACACAATTATCCAAAGATAATTTATTTTTTTTATTATTTATAAAATTATTATTTATTATTTTATTTCATTTTTAAAAATTATATATTTTATTTTTTAATTAATTTTTAATTAATTATTAATTTAATATTGTTAATTTTTTATTATTTATTATTATACTTATTATTTTTATTATTATTTATATTTATTTATTATTATTAATATTATTATTTATAAGAAATTATTATTTATATTGTTATTATAACTTACTTTATATTTTTATTATTAGTATTATTTTATATTATTATTAATTATTATTTATTAATTATTATTATTATTATTATTTATTATTATTATTCATATTAATTATTAATTATTATATATATTTTATTAATTTTATTATTATTATTATTATTATTATTAATTATATTATATATATTATTATTATTTTTATTATTATTTTATCAATTTTTATTATTGTTCTTATTTTATTATTAATTTTAATATTATTATTCAATATTATTATTAATTATTATTATTAATATTATTGTTATGTATTGTTTTATTAATATTTATTATATTAATATTATCATATATTATTATTATTATTATTATTATTTATTATTATATTATTATTATTTTCTATTACTTTCATCACTATCTTCATTATTATTATTAGTTTATTATTTCATATATTTCGCCATAGTTATTATTTTTCATTATGTATTTCAAAATTACAGATTATATTCATTATATTATTGTTTATTATTATTATTATTATTATTATTATTATTATTATGGATATAATTTATTATTATTTATATATTATTTATTTATTTTTCATTATAGATTATTATCATGATGATTATTTCAATATATAATTAGATTATCATTATTAATATTATTAATTATTAATATTATTATTAGCAATATTGTTAATAATATTATTATTATTAATATTATTATTATCAATATTATTATTATTATAATTTCAATAACTAATTATTTTTTTTATTTATTCATTATTATTAAATAATTATTATGATTATCATTTTATTATTATTACTAAATTATTTTCATTATTATATTTTCTTATTATTTTCAATTATTATATTTTTACGGTTATTAACGGTTATTATTAATATTATATTATTATTATTATTATTATTTGATTATTATTATTATTATTATTTATTATTATTATTATTATTTATTATTATTATTATTATTATTATTATTATTATTATTATTATTATTATTATTATTATTATTATTATTATTATTATTATTATTATTATTATTATTATTATTATATTTCAAATACATTTGTTATGAAAAATAAAGAAACATAAATTCTTGAGACATACCCGACACCCCAGAGGCCCTTTTCAGTTAAAAAAATAATATTATATTTATTTTATGGAGAATGATATAATAAATATAATTAATATAATTTATAATGTTTTTCAATCTTGGTATTGTTTAGTTTTATATATTTTTTTTTAAATGAAGAGATTTTTTCAGTTTAATTTTTTCATTTTTAATTTTTATTAATTATTATTATTATTATTATTATTATTATTATTATTATTATTATTATTATTATTATTATTATTATTATTATTATTATTATTATTATTATTATTTTATTATATTAATATTATTATTATTATTATTATTATTATTATTATTATTATTATTATTATTATTATTATTATTATATTTTATTATTATTAATATTATTATTATTATTATTATTATTATTATTATTATTATTATTATTATTATGTAATAATAATAATAATATTATTATTATTATTATTATTATTATTATTATGTAATAATAATAATAATATTAAAAACAATAAAAATAAGGATTAATATTTAAGAAGAGTTAAATCGGGGTCAATTTTAAATTACTTTTGCAATTTCTTTCTATTCTTCTGAATAATTCTTTATTTTAAGAAAATTTATTAAGGACTATTCTAGAATAATAAAGATGTTAGAGCCTTTGAATATTATTCCAGTATTTATACGCCTTTGCAATACTTCAGGACATGATCACGGTTAACTAACTATTTACGATGCAGCTAAAATAGTTCACAAATAATAAATTACATATTATAAGAAATTTAAAACATTTTGACATTAATTGTGTGGTTCTGAAATATAATTAATTAAGAAATAAATATAAAAAATAACGTAAGTTAGAAATAAAGTTATTTACACCTAATTTACAAATTTTAACATATTAATCAAACTATCATCATAGGGATATTACATGTATCTGCCTGCAATATATTCAAACATTCAAAAATCATTCAAGCACTATTATATTTTATCATATTTTATTATATTGTATTATATTTTATTAAATTTTACATTAAAATTTTATTCATTATAAAACTCGTCTTATATATCTTCATTAGGTTTTCATATTACTTTAAAAAGGAGGTTTCTGCTGTGCGTAAAATAGTTGTAAGTTATCCGATTTATTGAAATAAGATTTACATTAGCATCATACGTCTCTAAATTCTATCTATGTGAGGAGGGATTTGTTTACTTCCGCGTGCTATTGCTTCCCATATAATATATATATATAAATATATATATATAATATATTAATTTAATAATATATATAATTTATATTATATATTAATATAAGTAAAGTAGATTTTAATATTTTAATATTAATATAGTTCCTTCTGTACACTTCTAAATATATAATTATAATTAATTTAATGGTATTATATATATATATATATTATATTATAATTAATATATATATATAATATATATATATATATATAGTATATGATATATATATAATATATTATCATTAGAATTGTAATACCTCTTATATTGGCATATAATTCTGCGTTTCTTAAAGTATTAATATTGTGTGCATCTCTAAACATCTATGATGTAATTTTACGAGAATACATCCTACTTTATACTTACTAATTATGAACATGACATCATCAACTGAAACTTATTAAAATTTTACAAACTACTTTGTGAAAAATCTTATATATTCTCCTATATGTGATATAATAAGTTATATGACTAGGCAATGTTATGATGATATTGTTACTCTGATACTATATAATAGCTTATACGTATCGTGATTATTATGAATTAAATAATTTTATATAAGTCAAATCTACAACTGAGAAATTCTCTTCTACAATTATGCGAACAGAAATCCTCCTCTGAATTACATTGTATCATATCGATATTAAAAGTCTGTATCACCTAACATCACTAGTTAGTGAGAAAATGATAACATTAATATATTCCGATTATAGGCTAATAAGTTATATAATATTAAAACAGAGAATTAAACCACCACTTATTTTAAAATTGTAATTTTTTTTTATTATATAAAATAGGCTTTAACCATCTTATTATCTCACATCTCAGAAAATCATCCTTTATTTTTAAATATAAAAGATGAGGTGTGTCGTGGATGGGATCTCCACATTGGTCACCTACGTATCGCGTAAATTTTTATACGTCCTTAATTGAAAACTAAATTTATAGAATGTAAAATAACTCATTTCGCGAAGATTAATATATGAGTGAGAGTGAGGCTATATCGATTACATATACATTTAGTACAGTAAATAGAGAGATATATTAAATAGAGGTAACCACTTATACTCACTTTATTAATTTATGATTTCTCATTACTTAAATTTTAAAACCTCCTAATCTGATTATGACTTATATGAAGATGAGTGGTCATAACGCTGCTTCTACTTTAGATTAAGAGAGTGTCATAGCCTAGTTTTATATTATTCTTAAATAAGACTCCTTATAGTTTATATATATATAATGTAAGATATATCACGATTACTCACCTAATTAATAGCTATATTGGGCTCTCTCAAGAGCTCAATTATTTCTCTAAGATTTCAGCCTTTTAGGAGAAGGAAAATTGAATCACTTATAACTTTTATTTACCTTATAAAGAAAAAAAAACAGAGGAGTAATGTTTCGACGCTGCTTTAACTAAGCATACTCTCCAAATCTCTTGTGACATAGACCATTATTCGCGCACAGAAGAGAGAGTAAAAAACTGAAAGACCAATTATAGTCAGAGAAGTATATATTTCATGTTTTGACCGAAGAAACATTAAAGAGGAGAAGATCTACGTAGAGTGCTACAGTGAGTCCTAAGGTGGGTGTCCTCAGAAGTCATATTATGGTAACCAGTGAAATGGCTATGACTTCTCATTGACGTTCTACTAAGTAATCTAAGTCTTCGAGTGTCGTCGATGTCTCATCGAGTTCAATTGTGAATATGTAAAAGATTGAGATGATTATGAGACATATATGTCGTTAACTCATTTTATAGGGGAATAGAACCCATATATATAACTAAAGACGAGCGTTTACAGATTCCTCGAAGATATTATTGACGATCACCATATATAACATACAGCTAGCGAGAGAGAGTGTGTACACATTTAAGTCTGCAGGTATATCTCAGTGATTGCTAGCTCTGTTGTTAACTCCAAAAGGGTAGTTCATTTTACTTATCTACTTGTGAATTTAACCTCATAACCTGTAAATCAAGCTTTCGTATTATTCATATACTATTAATAATATATATATATTTAATATAATAATTATTTATCAAAATATAATATTATTAAATTATATTCATATTATAATATATTAATATAAATTTATATTAACTATATATTTATATATTTTCTCTTTTTATATATATAATTATATATAATATAATATAAATATATAAATATTATTAAAATATTATAATATTATTTATTATTATATATATATTATATATATACTATATTAATTATAATATATATATACTTATATGTTAATTATTATTAATATTATATATTAAAAGTCAGTATATATATATATATATATATAAATAGTAATAACCTTGTAAGTAATAATAAACTGTTACTACTCTTATCACAAGGGAATAGTGTATTCTATATTATTTCCTTCTATTATCTAGATATCTAAACTGTTTCACGATACCTCATCGTAATCGTAATCTATATAGATACTATCCTATTAATTCTCGAGAAATACATGTATATTATATATCTACGGATATGATACTTAATAAATACGGAGTGTTAAGATATCGCTCTGGTACTTAGTAGTAGAGTGCACTATTCGTATTACGTTAGATGCTCATAGGGTAGTAGTACGGTATATATATTTAGTATTATTGTCCCTTATTATTGGATTTTATTTATAAATAGTTATCTCTAAATAATAGACTCATAATCAGCCTAATTAAATATAATAAGCCTAATTCAAATAACGTTACTATATAGGTACTAATTTCGTTTAGAACTCACAATATCCGTCCTTGATATGATGGTATAACCGGAAGATGCCTAAATACTAAGAATTTTTAGCTCCACTGTGCTCATATATTAGTGACTTATATTTTAATTTATTATTACTAGTTCTCATCCGTATATCATATCTCTCATCTACTTCATCTCACGCAAACTGTTATCACTTATATACCTCGAGCACCCTCAACTTCTAGTAACACCTTTGCTTACAGGCATTTAATTGTTTCTGACATTACTTCTTAACAAACATATCATCACTGTAAGGATGTCCTTATAGGGGTGGTATGTGATCCAGAGGCTCTCTTACCATATTTTGGTAGTACACTTATTATATATTAATAAGTATTATTTAATATTATATATTAATTATTAATCTCTATAAGTAGATCTCATAATTCATATATTAATTTATAATTTTAGAATATTAATAATTTATAATTGTGTTTTGCTAATTATAATAATTAAATATATTTATATATTAATATATATATATATTATATATATTATATATATATAATTAATATTAATCGATATTATATATATATATATTATTAATATTAATTTATATATATAATAATATATTAATATATATATATATAATATTAAATATTAATATTATATTAATTAATATATAATATATATATATATTATATTATACTAATAATATATATATATTCGAATTGGATTGCATATCTATTTCTTCATTGCATGAGAACAAATAGCCACCCTTACTACGCAGCATAATATACCCATTATATACATTATCTTGAGTAAATCCTAAGAATAAGTAACATGATATTATATAATATAATATAAAATATAATAATATATCATTAATAAATATAATATATGATATAAATAATTAAATAATTATATATATATAATATATATAATATATATATAATAATATATTATATATTAATTATTTATATATATATATTATATGAGTATATATTAATATATAATTTAATATAATATAATATTATATAATATATTAAATAATAATATATATATATATAATATTATATATATAATATATATTTATATAATATATATATATATTAATTAATATTAATTATATTAATTAATTCTATAAGCTAGAATATATATGGGAAGGACGCTGCGAAAATGTATAATATACATTCTAATATAATATTAATTAAGATATTATGTTATAGTAATACTAATATATATAAATTAATATATATATTTAATTAATATATATATAAATTATTAAATAATATAATTATATATAGATAAGAATATATTAATATTAATAGTATATAGATAAATAAAAAATAATAATATATATTAATATGATAGTAATATATAATATATATAATATATATATATATATATATATATATATATTATATATATATATATATAATTATATATATATATTATATATATAAGTTCTCTAATTAAAAAAAAATTTTTATACTTTTTATATAAATATCAAAATATATATGTATATAGTATATAATTAATATATATAATATATATATTAATAGTAATTATAATATTATATCGATCCTAGCTCAGAGGTAGGAGCACTCGCCTAGCAAGCGAGGGGACCCAGGTTCGAGACTGGGTGGAGGGAGAAAATGTAAGCTATTTCTATAACTTCTAGCTTCTTGTCACTCAGACGTTAATGAGTTACATTTGGTAGCGTTGCTATTTGCCTTCTAATGGGTGAAAACTTCCCGGCATCCGACGAATAGGCCTTAACCACCAGAGGAT
>JABUQX010098104.1:12500-44888 GCA_015478945.1 Trachelipus rathkii
ATATATTAATAAGTATATATTATATTATAATGATATATATACTATATATATGTTAAAATTTAAATTTTAGCAGAAGCCAATTAATCCACTAACCATTTCAAAGTTAGCTAATCAGCTAATGAAAAAGTTAGCTCAGATATTAGTGGATTAGTAGAACTGTGTCCATCGTTGATTAGTAGTATATTCAAGTCATCAACATAAACAAAAACAAAAAAGGGCCATGTGAACTACCCTGTGGAACTGCTACAGTTACTGTACTTCTTTATTATTGACAATTAATTATGCACAATTAACGCATGCGGAATAGTTAATAAAATAGTTATTACATATTTTATAAATTCTTTGTTCGTCTGCTACTTTTATATTTTGATCATTTATCACTTGTTCCCCTTCATACATTCATTTACAGCGATTTACTATATACATCCTTGTCCTACTCTGAGGATTTAACATCTAAAAATTTGCTTTTTATAAAAATTTCATTCAGTTACCCTTAACACGAATTTCAACAAGAGATCATAAGTTCTAAAAAATACCATATTTTCAAAATAACCTGTATATTTTTATTTGCAAACTTTATTAATTTGCTCATCAGCCAAGGAGATAAAAACGTTTCTTTTTTTTTGGCGAATAGAAAAATAAAAATATATAACTTATGAATGCATCCATCTCAGCAATTGCTTTGTAAAGCAAAATTTCATCATTATATTTTAATTTAATATCAAATAAAAAATAAATAGGTATTAAAATTTAATATATAATTATCCAAAACTGATGAATAATAATAAAAATACTAATATGCTAATAATAATATTTAATAGAGATAATGCTAATAATAATAAAAAATATAAAAACAGAATAGAGCTTTTTGAATTAACAAGGACAAATATATAAAATAATAATTTTTAATTCATAATGAGTAAAGCTATTTTTCTTATTGCACTATAATTGTCACAAATAGACAATCTATGTACATTCTCTATTTTAATTAATGGTAAAGCAAATCATATTTGAAATATGAAGTGCTAATAATATAATAATAATAATAATATAAAAGATAAAGTAAATTAATAATATAATATAATAATAACATAATAATAGATAATGAATAAAATAGCTAAATAAGTACACTCTCGCCCAATTCTCTCTCGCTCTAAATAGTGACTAGTAATGACAATTATATACATAGTAAAATAATAAATATGAATAATATTTAAATAATAATAACTTAATAATTTAATATTACTTATAATCATCAACTCATAGTAAAAGAATAATACATAATTAATAATAATAATAATAATAATAATTAATAATAATAATTAATAATTAATAATAATAATAATTAATAATAATTATTAATTAATAATAATTAATAATAATGAAGAATAATAATAATAATAAGTAATAATAATGATTGAATAATAAAATAATAATAATTAATAATAATAAATTAATAATATACTCTTCAAAAATAATAATAATAATAATAATCAAGGCTAATAATAATAATAATAATCATTTTAATAATAATAATAATAATAATCAATAATAATAATCAATATAATAATAATAATAATAATAAAATAATAATAAATAATAATAACTAAATAATAAAATAATAATAATAATAATAATAATGCCATAGCTAAGCAGCCATCGTAACCTTGTCCAATGCACTTATTTGGATCTAGTCCATTCTTGCCAAGAAAACAATCATTAGCACTTGCTATGGTTTTAGCATCCATGGCTTCTAATTATGCAATGTCAATGAATCATTCACCAACACACATTTCCATCTCATCAAAAAATCTGATATATCAGATGTTTGTCAGCTAAAACAGAATATGTATATTAGGGTGATGACATTTTGAATTTTTTTCTCGAAAATCATTTCCTGTAGCACGAAAGGATGCACCTTTGCCTATTAATGACCAAAATGACGTTTATTCCATTGAAATATTGGAAAAGGTCACGCACAATCAACTTTGAAATGTTATGTAGGCCATTTTAGCATATTATATAATTGTATTAACAATTTTTATATATAAGTCATCAAACCGACTTGTTCAATAATATATGTACCAGATAATTGAATAGAATTTTCCAGAATATCATAGGACATTGTGCGCCGTCCGCCCAGACAGTGACGCGTCAAGGTGACGTAATTGCTCGGGAAGCTTCTGTAGAATTCTAATATTTTCTTCAGCTGTTTCACAGTGTGGTGGTATAAACTGGTATATAAGCGAGGTGTTCAAAGCGGGTAGTTGAGTTTTAATTAGCCTAATTTTGTGTCAACATTATTATTGCCTTATTATAAGTATTGCCAATTCTCCAGAGTTTATTATAAAGAAATCTTATATTAATTGGTGAGCTATATTGAACTCTCTTGCAAATTATATTTGTGCATATAATATCTTATTAGTGTCTGCCTTTTTTTATTTTCTATAAATTTGGATTGCTCTCTTTTAAATAAAATATATGAAAGCTCAATAACAGTTTCTTTAATTTGCTACGTATTTAATATTTACGTTAAGGCCTTTTCTATTTCAGTTGCTGAGTAGAAGACAACATGTCGTTCAAGAAGAGCTCTTCTAACACGGAGAAGAACAAGGAAACCTGGACAAAGAACTAAGTCAAGTTTCAAGCGCCATCAAGAAGAGGCAACGTGGCAATTTATGAAGCATCCTTGAGTGAACGGAGTCACATGCCTCAGTAAAACCACGTCATTGGAAGCTTCAAATTTCTTGAATTCGCTGTCAAAGAAAGGAGAGAGAGGATCGGTTTAATTGCTGTAGAGCTTAAAGCCCTATGGAGCAAAACATTGAACTTCCGGCATGTATCTGATCAAGCTATTTGTGCAAAGCTAGCAAAACTTCTGAAAGATTATGAGCGCTGCAGAAAGAAACAAAACTTTCATGCATTGAATGAACTGTTTGACGTGACCAAGGTGAAAGGCGAATGGATGTGCAAAGAGGATGAGAACCTCTACAAACTGCAAATTGAGAGCAAGGGCCAGGTTGGTTATTCCACTGCCAAATCTGCTAGTGCCAAGACCATCCACTTATCCAAGCAAAAGAAGGCATTGGAAGCGACTGTGTCCACAATTACCAGCTCAGCGCCACCTGATTGTTCCGAAAGTAGCACGGACTCATCCTACAACAGCAAAGGCTGTCCTTGGGAGGATGAGAATGCAGCATCAACGAGCACAAGGAAGCATAACCCAACAGGCATTTCAAGACGCCTTGTTACAAGCTCAAATCTGTCGTCCCACGGAGCAGCAAAGGTGTGCCGCCAGCTTTCTGGTGAGGGTATTGAAATTTCAACCACATGTCAGTCAGCAATCTACAAGGCTATCTACACAAGAGGTGTTCAGGTAAAGAAGCACTTGGTGAGCACGCTTCATCTGGAGAGGTGGAGCATACACTTTGACGGTAAATACATTGAGGGCTTTGAATATCAGGCAGTGGTCCTCAAGAATGAAACAAAAGAAATTAAGTTGACTGCGGTCAAATTGAAAGATGGGAAAGCTCAAACAATCGCAGAAGGACTTCGGGATGTGTTAGAAGAGTTCAACCTGTGGGGATCATCTGTGATGATTGTTGCCGACCCAAGCGTGAATTCCGGCAAGAAGACAGACGTTGTTGTTCGGCTGCAGCAAATGTTCGAAGAGAAAAGTTACACCAAACCCAGGTTCATCAGTTTCCAGCACTATATGCTGGGTCGCGTTCTTCGCGTTGTTATGGACGATGAGCTCCATGGGTCGACTAAATCACCAAATATCGAGTACTTCTTTATGCAGGATTTGATAAGCAATTATAATAAATTGAAAGCAGCCTTGGGCAACGGTAAAACTGAGATTAAGGAAACAGGTGGCTGGAGAGACGACATAAAGTTTCTCTACCACCTCACTCGTGTCTTCCGTCACTACACTGAGGGGAATGAGATCCCCTTCGTGAAGTTTCAACAGATCCCAAACATCAGCAATGCACGCTGAAACTCTCGTGCCATTCCATGATTTATTCAATCTGAAACCTGGAACAGGCTGCGTAAAATCTGTTCATTCATATCCTACTCATGGGCGGACCATTGGTTCAGTAGTTAATTGTTCCGAGCTGAAGATTTTGATGAACTATCTAAAGCTCTGAATGACTACCCAACAGGCCTCAAATGCTTGAAAACCCACTAGAAAACAGATGAATCTCCAATCAACATTGCCCGAACCAACCAGTGCTGTGAGTGTGCGATCAAAGTTATACAAGATTTGCACGACTCCTGCCGCAACAATGACAACCTCCCACTGAGATTCAGCCTGTCCAATGACATTATCGTGAATAATTGACTTCCTTGTGTGTTTGATGACCATATATAATGTTGTATACATGTGACTCTAAAGCTTGTGTTCAATTTTTTATCTGCTTACAGTGACCTCCAAAAATGGGCAAAAACGCTGATAATTAAATTTTTAAAATAGCAGCTAAGCATATATAACTAGTTCGGTATTTTAAGAATTATTGACATTTTCAGAAACCAAATTTCGAACGCGTGAGTGAACCGTTGCTTCACTCACAGTAACATATATATATATATATATATATATATATATATATATATATATATATATATATATATATATATATATATATATATATATATATATATATATATATATATATATATATATATATATATATATATATATATATGTATATACTATAAATATGTATATATAATTATATTTATATATGTTTCTACTATAATTTAATAATAATAATAATAATAATAATAATAATAATAATAATAATAATAATAATAATAATAATAATAATAATAATAATAATAATAATAATAATAATAATAAAATTATTATTATTATTATTATTATTAAATTATTATTATTATTATTATTATATTATTATTATTATTATTATTATTATTATTATTATTACACTAGTCTACAAAGGCTTTTTATCAAAGTAAATTTTGTGTGGAGTGGGTAGCACTTTTCACGTCGATTCCAAAGCTGCCAATTTCAAATAGACAAAATACCTATAATTCAGCATATGATTGTATTTATATTATTGTTCTTTTTTTTTTTAATTGCACATCTAATTTATTTATATCTCAATTGTGTATCTTATGTATTTCATATGTGAACTTACTGTATATGTCTGGCAGCATTGTGCTTCAGGATATAACGTCTTGCTTCGTCATCGGTAGTAGTAGGGGAGTCATATTGGACTACAGAAAAACCCACAAAACCCACCAGCTTGAAAAACCCACCCGTGAACCCACCTGACCTTTTTTACCATGACCTTTTGACCTTCACTTTTTGGTACTTGACCTTTGGGCCCAAATTTTTACCTGCCCTTGACCTTTTGGGCCTTGACCTTTTGGGCCACTTTACCTTTTTCGACCAACCCTTTGGTCTTCCATGGGTCATTTTGTACTTGATCTAAGTACCCGAACTATTTTTGAGCCTCATTTTTATAAGCCTAATTTTTTGAGAAAATTGCTTTAGGAGAAATTGAAATTTTTTTTGAGAGCCAAATTTTTTAAACTTAATTTTGGCAGCCCTAATTTTTCGGCAAACCCTAATTTTTTGCAACCGCCAAACGGTTGCGTCAGCCCGGCTTCTCGATTGTACATGTCCCTATTTTTCGACCATGGTCAATTTTGCCACGGTAATTTTGGATACCTTTGATCTTCGTGGGTCATTTTTGGCCCATTCGTCTTTAGTTTCACTGTCTCATGGAGGTCATTTGACCCAGTATTAACACCCTTTGGTCTTATGGGTCAATTTTATTACCCAGTAGTGCTGGCTGCTTGGTATTCCATGGGTCAGCACGCCCACGGTAATTTTGATCTTCCTTTAGGCTTAGCCCTATTTTGATGCCATTAACTTCTCTGACTTTGATATTTCGGCTTTTACCTCACGATATATTAAGTTGACCCACAGTAATTTTTGTCCTTCCTTTGGGGACTTAGCCCTTTTTGATGTCTTAACCTTGTTTGACCATGATATTTCGGCTTTGGCCATGCCATATACCATGGGTCAATTTTGACCCACGCTAACTTGATGGCTTTAACATTCGTTAATCACCGTAAGAAGTACTAGGGATGTTCTATTAGTGTTCTATGATTATTCTATGAGTGCCAGGTGGGTGCCAGGTGAGTGCCAAGTGAGTGCCAATGAGTGCCAATGAGTGCCAAGTGGTGCCAATGACTGCCAGAGGAGAGTGGTGCCATAGTGCCAGTGAGTGCCACATGGTACCAACTGAGTGCCACTTTTTCCGAGCCTTTTCTAGCCTCCCTGAGCCCCGAATAGCCTAACTATGAGGTCTACCCCCTAGGTTATAAGGTACGGAGAATCGATTGGTGTATATTACCAGTTGCTAGGATGCTTCATACAGGATTAAATGCCCCTTACCACTTATAGCCTATATATATATATATATATATATATATATATATATATATCTTTATATATATATATATATATATATATATATATATATATATATATATATATATATATATATATATATATATATATATATATATATATATATATCCACTATGACATATACACACATTCCTATGACACTTATAAACGCTAGGACACTTATAAGCGCCACTTGCCATGGCACCCAGCTAAACCACCATTACCCATTAAACCATATACGCATTCACACCATCACACAGATACCACTTACGCCCACTCCACGCACTCGATTTACACACACACTCGATATTTTGAATCCTCAACTTTGATGCCTCAGCTTTTTGATGCCTCAGCATTAATGCCTCAGCTTTGATGCACTCAACTACGGTTTCATCTTTTGAAGTATTTCATCTTCCGAGTAAGATCCATACGACCTATCTATATTGAATCGTTATCTGATGAAATCATCTTTAATGTCATCTCTACCCACCATTAAGAACCAGAGTTAATATTAATGCCTTCCCTAGTTCCATAAGCTATCCACCAGGGCGCCCGCATGCACCCTCCCGCGTGAATCCACGAACCCGCCCCGCAGTGCGACCGCCCGTTCCCGCCCGCCCGCGAGCGTCCCGCAGGCACAATATTTCAGCGTGCCTGTTGCGGCGAGCCAACCGGCACTTGACCTGCCATGCCGGCCGTCGCGTGCGCCCGCAGCCACAATATTCCTGCAGAGATGAAAATATATATAATATATGGGAAGTCAAACTATTTCCTTTAATACTAACAGCTAAAATTTTCTTTCTGTCTTCTACTGTAGGTCATTCATTTTTATTTCATACTTAAACATTTTATTAAAAACTTATTTTCGTGAACATAAACTGTAACTCATTACAGACCTATTATTTACCACATATATTTATTAACATTATTTTGCTAATACTTTTACTTAATACTTTTAATTTATAAATTTTTAAAATTGTATGTAAGAAGAAAAAATAAAGAGTGTCTGTATGAATCATTTATTTTTACTACAATTGTACGAAATTTTATAAAAACATTAACCTTCCTTACAACAAAACAGTAAATCAATGTAAATCAATAAGTGTGCCTAACACCTAAGGGGATCGTATCTTTGTTTCTGTTTCTGCTTTAACTCTTGTTTTACTGCTTTAACTTTCTGCTTCACTGCTTTAACTACTTTCTGCTTTACTGTTTAACTTTCTGCTTTACTGTTTTAACTTTCTACTTTACCTGTTTTTAACTTTCTGCTTTACTGTTTTAACTCACATGTTTTACTGCTTTAACTCATATGTTTATTAACATTACATACCTTAAAGCAGTAAATCAGTAAATCAATAGAGGTGTTACCTAACACCTATAAGGGATTAAAATATCTTTGTTTTTACTATTTACTGCTTTAACTATCTCTTTACTGCTTTCAACTCTCTTTACTGTGCAACTATCTGCTTTACTGCTTTAACTTTCTGCTTTACTCTTTTAACTCATATATTTTATTAACATTATGTTTTCTGTTATATTTTTTTATTTTTATTTTAATTCTTTTTATTCTTTTATTTTTATTTTTATTATTTTACTTTTATTATTATTTATTTTGTTTTAATACTTTTATTTTTTATTCTTTTATTCTTTTTTATTTTATTTTTATTATTTTACTTTTATTATTATTTTATTTTGGTTTAATACTTTTTATTTTTATTCTTTATTCTTTTTATTTTATTTTTTATTATTTCTTTTTAATATTTATTTATTTATTTCATCACTTTTATTTTTATTCTTTTTATTCTTTTTATTTATTTTATTATTTTACTTTTATTATTCTTTATTTTTATTATTTTTATTATTATACTTAGTGTTATTTACTTCATGTATATTATTATTCTTTAGAACACACACACACACACACACACTTACACTTATACACACATTCTCTATGACACTTATACACACACACATTCACCCATACCACTTACATTACCATAGACACTTACATTTACACTTATACAGTTGCCAGGTGCGTCACAAAGACTGCCCACTCACAGAATTTGCCACACACACACACACACAGATTTACTTACACACAGATTTACTTACACTCTTACACGCACACCCACTCACACACAGATTTACTTATACACACCTGATTTGCCCACACAACTCACACAGATTTACTTTCACTCACACAGATTTACTTATACACACACACAGATTTGCCCACACACACACTTACACCCACACACAGATTTACTTACAGTCACACACAGATTTACTTACACACACACACTCACACACTCTCTTTCCATTCATACAAACACATACTCACTTACACCTACACGCACATTCACTTACACATATAACAGTATAATTTATTGAAACATTTTAATGTTTTAATTAAACACATACATTTATATTACTCATTCAAATATAACTAAATTATCAGAGTTTCTTAAAACTTCTATAATAAATGAATCAGCGTGTGTACAATGATGTTATCACTCGCTGTTATTAATTTGGTTGTTTACAAATTTTATAACTATGATGTTTTCCTAATCTTGGACTAACTTTTATTAAAAACATATATTTACGTACCTTAAAGCATAAATCAGAAAATCAGTAAAGTCAACTAGCACCCCTCTACACTAAGCTATGTCACGTTTTGTTCTTTTGACTTACTGCTTTACATCATCTTTAGCGATGCTATAAGTATAAAAGCAACAAAATAAGTTTAATACTCTCCTGCTAACTCTATTTGCCTTCATCGTTTAAGTTTTTATTTACATAAAATAACAATTATTCACCCCATTTATATTATTCAGCTCAATGTTAGCAAATATTTCAAAGTTTTAAATAATTTGTAGTTTCTTTTATTATTATCACTGTTGTACTCATGATCTTAGAGAAAACACAACAACTCCCGCACTCTGGAGTACAGATACAGCTTGACCTCTCTCTGTAAAATGGGTTGTAGAAATAACTACTTTAGCCTAAATTTAGGATAATCGTTTTTGTAGCCCGGGGCTAGACCTAATTCCAGGTCCAAAATATATTTCAACTGACCTTTTCTGTAAAATGTGGTGCAACTACTTCCCGTTAGAGCTAAATTTGAGCCTAAATTTAGAATAAACTTCTTTACCCATCCCAAGACTAGTTTAAGCCACTATTAGATCAAAAGGTAATTCCAGTATACACAAGAAATCAATGTCTTATTTTATAAATATATTTCAAGCTGAAACATGCTGGATCGGAAAGATCCTTTAATCAGTAAGAAGGAAATGTTCACCTTTCTTGTGAGTGGACGGGGTAATCCTTATCTCTATATGACCTCAAGAATAAATAAGTAGCAAAACAAATAAAGAAAACATGTTAATAAATATATGAGTTAAAGCAGTGAAGCAGAGGATTAAAACAGCTCAAGCGCAGGCTCAGACCAAGCATTATAGAGAGTTAAAGCGATAAACAGTATTAACAGTGCTGGTAAAACAAAGCATACTAATCCCTAGGTGTTGGGTAATAACACCTCTATTGATTACTGATTTACTACCTTTGGTGCCAATCTTAATAAATACCGCCAAACAGTAAAAACATGTGAGGAGGACAAAACTTAAGCAAGCAGAAAGTTAAAACAGTAAAGCAGAAAGTTAAACCAGTAAAGCAGAAAGTTAAATGACAACGAAAATTCAAAAAACAGTAAAGCAGAAAGTTAAAACGTGAGTGAAGGATAGCAGTAAACAAGGTTAAAACTGATAAGCCAAGTACTTCACTTTACTGTCCCCACAGATTTGGTGCCTATTTGATTTGGTTACTACTTTAAGGTATGTAATGTAAAATATTTTTGTAAATTTAAAACTATTATTATTAAATAAACAATTTCTATGAAACACTTTGGCTTTTTCTTTAATTTTTAAAATTATAGTAAAAATATAGTAAGTATATTAATAATGTTAATAAATATATGTAATAAACTAACAGGTCTGTATGATTTAGAACTGTGTTCTGAAAATCTTTAATATAAATCATTAAAATAAATAAAATAGATGACTCATAGTATATTTGGGAAAGAAATTCTTTGAAATGTTTAATTGAAATAATGAATGACTCAATATACCTGCTTTCGACTGCCGAATACAGCTCATTGCAGGCAGAGCGGGTACGAAATCGGCGCCTGCGGGCATCGCACGGCAGGCGGGTACGGAAATGTGCGCTGCGGGCGCTCTACGCCGTCCGGGCCGCAGCCGGTCGCCCCGGTAGGTGCGGGTTCGTGATCTTTGCGCGGAGGGCGCATGCGGGGCCCTGGTGTTCCGAACTAGGGAAGGCATTAATATTAACTCTGTGTTCTTTAATAACAGGTAGAGATGAGCCATAAGATGATTTCTGCTCAGACTGATCATCATCTGTGACAATTATCAAAGATGACTTCATCAAGGAGAATCATCAAAGATGAACCTTCAAGTTAAGTATCTCAGTTGAGACGTGAGACAGGCATCAGGGCAGAAGGGCATCAAAGGGTTGAGAGCACATCAAAGTTGAAAGACTTTACATCAAGTTGAGGCTTCAAAGATATCAGTGTGTGATTAACTGTAGGGTGTAAGTGTATCTGTGTGATGGTGTGATAATAGTGCTGCCTGTTTAACAGGTATACGAACTTTATTATTCTATGGCAGAGATGTGGTTTTTTTCAGGGTATAAGTCTTTGAAATTCGTACCGAACTGAATATTGATAGCCATGGTGTCAACAATGATATATATATATATATATATATATATATATATATATCTATATAACTATATATTATCTTCTATATATACCCAACTTCATATATATCATATAATATATATATTATATATATATATATATATATAGGCTATAAGTGGTAGAAAAATACTAACTCATAGTAGGAAGCATACAGCAACACAATATACCAATCGATTCCTCATGCCTTAACATAGTTTATATGAGCTATTCGAACGGAGGCTAAAGGGCTTGAAAAGTGGCATCAGTTGCTATCAGTGACCTCGCGGCATATAGCTCACTTGCCTCTTGGCACTCATGGCACTCGTGCACTCTTCATGCACTCATAACTCTGGCTCACCTGGCACTGCAAGAATACATCATAGAGGCATGTAGAACATCCTGGGTACTTCTTACAGTTGAGACCATCTGAAGCCACTCAACAGTCATGTGGTCAAGAGTTATTCTTGTTGCTATGACAGGAACAAGGCTGAAAATATCATGGTCAAGCAAAGGTTGAGACACTCAAAAAAGGCTCTAAGTCTAAAGGAAGGATAAGCCGTGGGTCAAGTTTGACCCATGGTATATAATATGAGTTAATAAAAACTCATATTAAACAAGGTAGAGCATCAAAATGGGCCTATTTAAGGGAAGATAAAAATTCTAAACAATAAAAGTGACCCATGGAATACATAAGAGCCTTCAAATTCGCTCAGAGGTCAAAATCCATTGCTGATGGTGTGCAAATTCTGTAGGTCAAGAAATGACCATGAAGGAGGGCATAAAGGTGACAAGGTAACGTGGGTAAAAAGCCTATTTGGAAGTCAAGGGTATCCAAAATTACTGACAGACAAGAATATTATAGGTCAGAAAAATAAGGGGACAATACATTGTGTGGTTTTGTGACATAACCGATTTGCTTCTTTCCTTCTTCAGGTTAAAAAGAAGTAGGGTTGCCGAAAAAAAATTAGGGTCAAAAAATTAGGTTCTCAAAAAATTTGGGTTCAAATTGGTTCTCATTGGTTCTCAAATCAGGGTTCTAAAAGAGTGGGTTCTCAAATTAGGGTTCTTAAAGTAGGGTTCAAAAAAACATGGAGCTACAAAGCAGCCCTGAAGATAAAAGTTGGATCGAAAAAGGTAAAGGCAAAAGGTCAGGCAAAAAAAGGTCAAAAGGCAGGTAAAAATTTGGGCCAAAAGGTCAGGCCCAAAAGTGAAAAGGTCAAGGTCAGGGCATTAAGGTCAGGTGGTTTCGATGGTGGGTTTTTCGTTGGGTGGGTTTTTACGGAACGGTTTTTCGTATTCTGGCTTCCCTACTACTGTCATCGCTTTGTTTAAATCAGTCAATTCGAAAATTATTAATCAGGGTTCGTTTGAGTTTTAATTTTTTTTTTTTTTATTTTATTTATTTATTATTTTTTAAATTTATAACGATCAGGTCCTGATTCAAGCTGTCTTAATAATGCAGAAATACAACGAGTTCTACCTGAACCAGTTACTCTTCTGTGTAACTAAATTTCTACCTTAACGCAAAATACTCTGTATAGTTAATCGAAGATCGAATCTGTTCTGACTGTTCCAATAGATTGCAATTGACTTAGCGCAAAAGCTAAACTTTAAAAACATTTGCATCAGTCTTGATATGAACTGTAAAATTAAACTATTCTTCTCAAAACTATGTTACTTTTAGCATTCATCAACTGGGTTTCAAAACAACATCAGATTGTATATCATACTGGATTCATTTTGAAATCAGTTAAAAATGATGATATATCACAATTCAATTCTACAATTCTGAATCCAGTTCCAGTCTAGAATGAAGGCATATGGAAAATGAGGAAGATTAACTAGCGTTTCAACCACATCTTCAGTCCAAAATTTAGAATTTTGAGGCCTAAAATGCTAACTTAAGAACAGTTAAATATCTTTATTAGACTTATATGCTACCTAAAAGAAAATGCAAATTCTCTACTCAGACAAAGGAGAACATTCACTTGAGAACAATGTTCGTATTAGTTACTACCTAAAACAGGATTTTGAATTCTTTTCAGCAGATACGCTTTTCTACTGTTGTCTGTACATAATGGATCTATTTACCATGCGTCAGATGCATGTGGCATCTCACTGGCGCCTTTTCAATGAATTGTTGTAGAGAATCTTGAAAGGGTTCTTTTTCATAATGCTAATATAATGTAATCCTTTAGCCGTTACACATTCCGTCATTAATAGCAGATACCATACTCACCTTTGAATGATTCTGCCCAAGACAAATATACTTATGATATAACTGGAATAACATTTGGTATGACAAAAGTTATAGGAATGCTTATGGATATCCAGTCAGGATTCACAAAATTCTGATGGTTTCTATATAGAACATTTTAGTGAAATTGACCGGCCACTTAGGGTAGCATATGTTCCAGGGACAGGTAATATTCAGTCTGTCTCTTTAGTGGATACCAAAAGATCTTTATCTCTACATTAACCTTGGTTTAATGAAAAATTTTGTTAAGGCAATGGGTAAAGTCAATTCTGAAGGGTTCCATTACATATCTAAGAAATTCCCAAACAACTACAGAAAAATAAAGGGATTTATTTTTGCTGGGCTTCTAATAAGGAAGGTTTTAAATCAAATTGAATTTGAAAAAGCTCTAAGTTCGCTGGAATTGAAGGTTTGGTTGGCATTCAAATGAATTTGTGAAATAATCTTGACAATAACAAATAATCTAGAATCAAAAACCTTACTTTATGCCTTCAAAGAAATAAAGAAGGAAAATGTTTAAACTCACTTCTTCCAATCCCATTTATATTTCTTTCCTGAGAACTTTCGTGCAGTTAGTTGCAAGAAAGAGGAGCGCTTTCATCAAGATATTTAGATGATGGAGAAGCTATATCAAGGATTTTGGAATTAATGTATGATGGAGGACCATTACAGTATTGAATGTCTTATCGTGACATTCAAGGAGAACAAATTTATCAAAGGAAATTTATATCAGTGGTTTTAATAAAGCAATATTTATATATTTTTTATTTATAAGTACATTGTTTATAAGGTATATGATGTGGTTGTTTACTATTCCTAATTGTGAACTATACATTCATAAATTTTCTTTAGAGCAATATCAAAAACATAAAATTACCATAACCAGTGTATCTATTAATCTATAAGTGATACAAAAATAGAACTAGATTTGATATCAGGACGAAAAATGTGTTAAAAAAAATTGTGATAAAGTCAGCGATGACCTAAAACTTTTCATTTTGTATTATTATTATTATTATTATTATTATTATTATTATTATTATTATTATTATTATTATTATTATTATTATTATTATTATTATTATTATTATTATTATTATTATTATTATTATTATTATTATTATTATTATTATTATTATTATTTCTTCATTTAGTTTAAGTATTTTACTATTCATCATTTTAATTCCAATTAAGGGAAAAGAGAACTCTCTCTCTCTCTCTCTCTCTCTCTCTCTCTCTCTCTCTCTCTCTCTCTCTCTCTCTCTCTCTCTCTCTCTCTCTCTCTCTCTCTCTCTCTCTCATTTCTACGAGTAGAAAAACTCATTTTTCTATCCCTTTTTTTCCTAGTATCAGTTTGAAGATTTTAGTCCAAAAATATTTGATATCTTAATGCAGCGCACACATTATATATATATATTAATATTATATAATAATATATTATCATTATATATAATATATATATATATATATATATATATATATATATATATTATATATTAAATTATATATATATTATAAAAATATTAATATATTATCTAGGTTTTTTTTTTTTTGCGAAGAAGCAGGTAAATTTCATTTTTGAATGCAAAACAAATAAATGCAAGTTAATTTATTTTTATTAGATCTCCGTCACATGTCACATAACTGATTTGCCTTTGTAATAAAGAAGGTTTTTCAAGGAGCATTAAATTCTCTGCAAGCAAAGAAACCCTCCTGAAATTTTTAACACATAGTTCAAGCACGACTCTCGCCTACTTGTTCTTTTTTGTAGTTTCGGAGCGAATGTGTTTTCTCCATTGGTAAATATGAACAAGTCAATATTTGGTGTGTGTTTGTGTGAGTACGATCTTACTCTCATTTTTATAACAGCATTAATGTGTCACTATGACATCGTTCATTTTTCAGTTGAATTCCTTAATTTTATAAAAAGGTATAAGTGGGGATATTGTTTCACCTTTGCGTCGCTTTGTAAAGAGTTGAATCAATGGAACCTCATTTATATTTCACCTAAGCATTTGCTATTGTGTATCAACTTCATTGAATTACTTAGAATGTAGTTTCAATCTTCCATAATATCTTTATTATTATTCCTTCTATACATCATACCATGATCTCAATTTTATTTGCGATGATTATTCTAGCAATGTTCACTTTCCAATGTTTACTTTAGCAACATTCGACAACTACTTCGAGAAGGAAAAATGACGACTGCGAGACATGATAATAGAGGCCATTTCGTGGAAATGTTTAGTTCATAATTAAGCGGGTGTTTTTATACAGGGTGAGTCAGGATTAGTGACATATTGTTGTGTTTGTCGTAGATTGTGGTCTCAGTGAAGTAACAAGGCTGATAAAATAACAAAGGATGACCTAGTCATACTGGTGTTAGTTAGTGTATGAGACACCAAATACTACGAACAGATTAGTTGCAATGGAATTTAACAGGCAGGGTCCACGCCGCTCTCCAACTAATCAGTAAATAGTTAGATGACTTATTAAATGTTTAAAACACATTGGAAGTGCTAAGGATCTGTTTCGAAGTGGAAGGCCGAAAAGTGCAATCGACCCAGAAACATCGACCTTGGTCATTTCATATCTTGTGGACAAGATAATCAGCGAAAAAGTTAAGTCAAGACATCGGTGTTAGTGAAACGTATGCTAAGCATATTCACAGACACCACTTTCATCCTTACAAAGATGATTTCGTGCAGGAGCTGGAATGTGTTGAAAAAAATCATTGAAAAGTTGGTGAGTGGTTCATTGGATAAGAGCATCTTTTCATATTTTTGTACCTCAGTGGTAATATTAATTAAAACACAGACGCCATTTGTCTGACAGTAATCCATAATGGATGAAAGCTACTCGCATTCAAAGCGATCCTAGGATTATGGTATGGGTTGGAATATAAGATAATCGGGCAATTAGTCCATACTACTTTGACGATAATGTCAAAAGTGATTCATACCTGCATATGTTACAGGCTTTCATATTATATATCTTAGATGACGTTCCATTATACAAAAGGAAGAACTTTTTTGAACTTGGATTGAATACAAGGTCCTACTAGCAACTACCATTCATTTGTAATTGGGACAGGAATATCAGGATGGCCACCGTAAAGTAAAGTTCTCCTAAGCCTTTCGAAGAGCTCCACCATTAGACAGTGCTATTCATGTGGGTTGGAACATCTTGGATTATATTATATATATATATTATATATATATAAATTATATAGTATATATAATATATATAAATTTATATATATATAACTATATAATATATTTATATATATAAGTATAATATATATAATATATATAATATATATATATATATATATATATATATATATATATATATATATATATATATTATATATATATATATATATATATATATATATTTATATATATATATATATATATATATATATATATATATATATAGCTACTTGAGGCTAATGAACCAGCAAAATAAGTCTCTATAACCCTCATTTTAACATCATTATAGTGGGGGAGTTAAACAGCTATTTGTATTTTAGTTAATTTTTATTGAACCTTGTCTATAATATAAGTAAAAGAGCCGGTGACCTAAAGTCAAGTATATTAATTTTTAACACTTATTAATTTTTCTCGATGTTTTGGGCTCGAGTAAAGGGACATGTGATGAGAGAGAGAGAGAGAGAGAGAGAGAGAGAGAGAGAGAGAGAGAGAGAGAGAGAGAGAGAGAGAGAGAGAGAGAGAGAGAGAGAGAGAGAATGATGGAAGGATCAGAGATTATGTGTGTTTACAAATCGTACCAAAATACGTTACTTGCATAAATAAGATAAAAAAAAAATTATATAAAATATTATATTGCAATAGAAATTACATTTTTAAGTAGCATATTACAATGAGAAATACATCTAACAAAAGTTAAAATAAAAAAAACATTTTGCTCCGAAATAAAAATTGAAAAAAAAGCTAATCCAGAAAACCCGAATTCGTTTTCTTTAAATTCTCTTATTTTTACAGAAAATACAATCTAGGTTTAATTTCACTATTCCACACGTTAATTTATCTTTGAATACAATATAAAATATATAATAAGAGTACTATATAATACTTCGTTCCCCAGAAGAGGAGCACAGTAATCACAAAATTAAATTTTATCCACTAAATTCACTGAATATATTATTTAAAACGCACTTTGCGCACTGGGTTACCTCTAGTTAATAAAGCATGCTCCTGCCGTTCAGTAGATGAAGTGACTGTCCGTGAAGGCGAATCAACATCTGTTTGAGGAATCAAAGTTGATGAAAAAAAATTGAAATTGATTGAGGAATCAATGTGATGGCGAATTATCATCCGATTGAGGAACCATCTTTGAAGCCGCATCATCATCCGATTGAGGAACCATTTGTGAAGGCGAATCATCATCCGATTGAAGAACACTCTGCGAAGTCGAAGAGGGTAAGGGAGTCTTCAAATAACCAATCAAAACGACATCCGTCCGTCCATCAAAAAGTTGTATCTTGTAGCATTGATCCATCCGTTGAAGAACCTTGTAAGGGCCAGAATAAGGTGCTTCAAGACTCTTCCGAATGATATCTACTCGAAGAAAGACATGGCAATAGGTTTGAAGTTCGGTAGTAATGTATGATGAAGCACTGGAGGGATGAAGAGGTGGTAGCTGTCGAAAATCCTCATGAATTCGTTGTAAGAATCTCTGCTTTTAGGTTCTTGAAGAAGTTCTAAAGGACACAGAGGTGTTTTTTCCGGTTACTGCTTGAAAGGGAGAGAATCCAGAGACTTCATGAATGAAACGAAGACTCAGCATGATGACTGGAAGAGAGGGTAACCATTTTTTGCTTCCGCGCCATGAAAGCACTCTTCACTCTTCAGCGATCGATGAAATCTTTCGATTTGCCCATTTGCTGAAGGGTGGTAAGGACTTGTCTGAAATCTGTGAAATCCAATCAAATATGCTAGTTTGGTGAAAAATTCTCCTTCAAACTTAGAGTGGAATGCCAAACTTGATATCCATTGCATGAAGGCAAATGAGACAGATTTTGAAGTAGTTTCCACTAGAGGAATTGCATCTGTCCACTTAGTGTGCTTGTCGACAAATGTGAAAAGATATCTGAAGACTGAAGCTGAAGTATCGGTAAGAGAGGATGGATAAAACTGTCCCACGATGTCGATATGTACTGTTTCAAAACGCTGTGATGGAATTTCCATGGGAACAATAGGTGGTTTCCTATGACGATGAATTTTTGAAAGTCGGCACTGCTAACAAGAACGAACCAAAATTCTGATGTCCCGATCTAAGTTAGGCCAGAAATATTTAGTCTTTAAAAGACGAAAAGAAACCTTAACTCCAGGATTATGAAAATTGCTGAAGATTTGCTCATGACAAGGTTTTTGCAAAAATGGTCGAGTGTAAGATAAAGAGGTATCACATCATTTTTGAAGATTATCTTGTGGATGATAAGAATGAAGACGAGGGTGAAAATTGGTAGTTTATTCATCTGTTGACTGAAGAAGAGCGATAGCAGGTAAATCGAAGGCATCTACTGTTACTGAGGATATCCAAGTAAAAGCATTTGCCACAATATTATTTGCTCACCTCAGGTATGTCCTTGAAGAGACATATCCTGTTAAGACAGAAAGATGATGGTCTTGCAGATCACTTTTTGCTTAATTCTTAATGTAGAAAGATGAAACGAGAGGTTTGTGGTCATTATACAAGATGGCATTTCTTGCTTCCAACATATACTTGTAATGAAGAACAGAATAGTAGGCTGCTAAAAGTTCACGGTCGAAGGCTGAGTATTTGGGTTGCTTTTCTGATGACCTTTTGCTGCATAAATCTATAGGTACTGGCTGTCCATCAATTATCTGATGAAGGGCTGCTCCTATAGAATTCTGGCAACTTTCCCTTACAAGTTGAAGATGGGTTACATCCGATTAAGAAAATGGAGGAGTTTTGGAGTTGATTCTTGATTTCAATGAAGGCTTCTTCTTATTCTTCTATGGTTCACGTAAGAGACCTATCTTTTGGATGGTGTTTTGCTATTTCTGATAAAGAAAAAATGTCATTTCGTAATTGGTGAAACTTGTAAAGGTAAATGGTGTTGCTTCTAAGAGCTGGTTAATCTCGAGGAAGTAGGTACTTGAAAATATCTGACGTCTTTTCAGAAGGAGGAGAAGTTCTATCTGAAGAAATATGATATCCCAAATAGTTGAGAGATGACTTGAAAAATTCCCATTTTTCTAAGGATATTTTGATAAAATTTTCTTGATAAAGCTTGAAGATGTTCTTCATGCTGTTCTGGAGTTGCTGAAAAAATTACCAAGTCATCTAGGTATATGGAAACAAACTGAAAGGTGTCGAAAAATGGAATCCATTATGCGTTGAAACGTAGGGCCAGCACTTTTCAAACCAAACAGCATAGACATATTTTCAAAAAGACCCAAAGGAGTTATTATGGCAGTCTTTTCAATGTCCTCTTGTCGCATTGGAATTTGGTGATATGTTCTATGAATGTGTACTTTGCTGAAGATTGTTGATCCATGTAGGCGTTGCGAGAAACTTTGAATGTCAGGAGTAGTAATGCTAACAGAAGTAGATTATAGGCTGGGCCAGGGTTCGAGCCCTGGTAGCGTCTTTCCTGAGTGCTTTTTCGGGGGCTCCCCGTCGCGGGCTACCTTTTGGGATACTTTTCGCGTCTGTGGGATTACCCTAGGGGCTGGTCCCCCCTGGGGTCCCCTATTTCTATTGATTCGCCATGAACGTGCGTGAGTGTGTTTATACCTGAGCCTATGTTCATGTACTTTCATGAGCGTTTTTTACCCTACCTCCCTTTGTTCATCCCCTACCCCCCTATGAAATAATCAGCTTATAGGCTGGGCCAGGGCTCGAGCCCTGGACTCAGGGTCTTGCCTGAGTGATATTTGGCCACCTACCGGTATGGGCTACCTTTTGGGTTACTTTTCATCCCTGGCGTTTTATTTTGGGGGCCGGTCCCCGCTGGGGTCCCCTATTTCTAATGATTCGCCATGTACGTGAGTGAATGGGTGTGTACTTGAGCACATGCTCATGTACGAGCGTTTTTCACTAAGCTCCCTTCATTCTCCGCTACGCCCGAACACTAACCTATGTGCGTGGCCTTACGATCGCTCGTCCAATACATACTTAATATTTCCGGGGGCGGGTCTGGTTTGCCTTCGCGTGATCCGTGCTTAAGCTAACCGCAGTCGCCGCAGCCGCAGTCGCCGCAGCCGCAGTCGCCACAGCCGCAGCCGCAGCAGCCCCCGCGCGCGAACCGCATGGTATACTCGACAGCAAAGATATATATATATATATATATATATATATATATATATATATATATATATATATATATATATATATATATATATATATATATATATATATATATATATATATATATATATATATATATATAATTTATTTTTGTTTTTACTAAAAAAATTTATGCTTTTCATGTTTATAACGTGAAAATTTACGTTTTACATACCCTAAAGCAGTAAATCAATAAATCAAACCACCATCCAACCACCCTCCTAACCAGCTATGATCAATTGATCTATTGATCTATTGATTCAAGTCATATTTTTATTAAAATTGTTATGTTTTACATACCCTAAAGCAGTAAATTAGTAAATCAAAGACGTAAGGCGTTGCGCCAGGAGGGGCCCCCCTCTCACCCCCTCCTGGCGCAACGTCTTTACGTCTTTACGTCTTTACGTCTTTACGTCCTTAGGGTACGTAAAAACGTGTTTTTACTACCCCTAAGGACGTAAAGACGTATGGCAAGCTGTGTGGTGATGGGGTCCCCCTCTCACCCCCCTCCTGGCGCAACGTCTTTACGTCTTTACGGTTTTACGTCTTTACGTCCTTAGGGTACGTAAAAACGTGTTTTTACTACCCCCAAGGACGTAAAGACGTATGGCAAGCTGTGTGGTGATGGGGTCCCCCCCTCACCACCCCTCTGTGCGCTACGTCTTTACGTCCTTACGTCTTTACGTCTTTACGTCTTTACTGTCACAACATCAATTTTTGTTTATTAAACATGGTGTGTGTGTGTGTGTGTTTTTTTTTTTTAATTGTACTAACCAATTGTAGTGACATCATAGCCAGATCAAATGAGACAGAGGATAGCTAAGTAAAACAGCATAGGATATATATATATATATATATATATATATATATATATATATATATATATATATATATATATATATATATATATATATATATATATATATATATATATATATATATATGAAGAAAAAGAAGAAGTCTCACATGGGATGTATCGGTGCTTAACAGGTTTATATGCGTTTTCAGTACTCGCTAATGAGTTCCTAGCTGAATGACAGAGGATGATGATGAAGTAAAAATGGGGGTATAGAGCTGAAAAGAGATAGGAGATGGAGGTACTAGCACCAAAAAACTTGCTTATCGACTTACTCTATCAAAGATGTATGTAGTTAGAACTTTTATACGTAGATTCCTATATTTTATTTATTAAAAACTTGTTTCATTGTTAAAGTTTTTGTTTTTCAAAGAAAAAGTTGTCAAATTTTCAATAAAAACAATGTTTTGTTGACCCTAAAGCAGTAAAACAAATACCACGAGCCCCCCAATGGGGGCGCCTCCCCAAACTCTGTCCATACCGTATTTTACTGCTTTACTGTTTTACTATACTGTTTTACAGTTTTAGGTCCTAGTTATAACATTGGCTGTAGTAGTAGTAGTAGTAGTAGTAGGCGTAGTAGTAGTAGTAGTAGTAGTAGTAGTAGTAGTAGTAGTAGTAGTAGTAGTAGTAGTAGTAGTAGTAGTAGTAGAATCACAGTGAAGGATGACATGATAAGAGGTATATGTACAAAGATCCCAAAACCAGGATAGCTAATATATATAACCATAACAACATCACCAAAACTACCACCAGCAACAACAATGTCGACACCAACAACAACAACAAACACAACAACAACAACACCAACGGCAACAACAAACACAACAACAACAACAACAACAACAACAACAACAACAACAACAACAACAACAACAACAACAACAACAACAACAACAACAACAACAACAACAACAGCAAAAACTTAGGTCCCCAAACTATCTTTATCAAAAATATAACACCATTATGGACAGCGAATAAACGTTGACATTAATAAAATTCTCCAATGAAGCTAACCCTGACAAACGTTTCAACCTTATAATTTTCTAATATAGCTATATTTTTCAGATTGAGATATTAATAAAGTCACTTATTTTTATGTTTAGTACGGAAACATTTCAGTAAAAACACGTTTTTACTGACCCTAAGGACTTAAAGCAGTTGGGTAAATAGCCCCTCATGCATGGGTCCATCACACCCTCTCTCTCCGACCCATGCTTTACTGCTTTATAGCTTTACGTACTGTTTGTACACCCATTTTCATGAAAATAACAGTAATAATTATAAAGATTCTTACTACCTAGCAGAGGGATACTTGAACCAGAAGTAAAAGATGCTATGTTACATCAAACATTAAGCTAGAATGGATACAGAGTTCGACTAACAGTGGTAGCGATAGTGGTAGTAGCAGTAGTAGTAGTAGTAGTAGTGGTAGTAGTAGTAGTAGTAGTAGTAGTAGTAGTAGTAGTAGTAGTAGCAGTAGTAGTAGTAGTAGCAGTGGTCGTAGTGGTAGTAGTGGTCATAGTAGTAGTAGCAGTAGTAGTAGTAGTAGCAGTGGTCATAGTAGTAGCAGTAATAGTAGTAATGGCTGTAGTAGTAGTAGTAGTAGTAGTAGTGGTGGTAGTAGTTATAGTAGAAACTTATTACTATTAAATATATCACCCCAACTCTATTCAATCGTATACATTTTATATTTTCACTAAGCTTTAAACACGGAGTTAAATTGTAACATTTAATAAAAGTTTTCCACTGAAACAACCTCGAATCACTGAAGCTAGCTTAAAACTAATCTTAATTCGTATCAGTGAATGACATCCCCGACTGCGATTGGGCCGTTAAGCCTAATCACAGTGAAGGATTGTTTGATAAGAGTTCCCAAAACATAGATAGCTGAAGAAGAAGAAGATGAGTCATCGGAGGCTCTGGTTCAGGAGCCTGAGTCGGAGCCAGACTGGAAGTCTGGCTCCAGACGCGGCTCTGAGTCGCAATATTACTAAGCAGACGCTGAAATATTTTCTACTTGAGATGTTATAGGGGCGAAAAAATGGTGAATATATATATATATATATATATATATATATATATATATATATATATATATATATATATATATATATATATATATATATATATATATATATATATATATATATATTCCCCCCCTTCTGTTATATCTGTCAGGTGTATCCTCTACAGAACCTCCTCATGTGGTTTCTATCTTTCATTCTTCTCTCCTACACATCCACCATAGACACTCCTCTGAAGTTCATCGCATCTTCCAATGCTTTCTTCCATCTTTTCTGCGGCCAGCCCGCGGGTCTATGGCGCACAGGCATCCATTACAGCATCCTTCTTGGTCCAGTTCCCTCTGCCATTCTCTTGATGTACCATACCATCTTAGTTGATTCTCTTGTATGGATCAATAACGTTTATTGTTAACACTACAACGCTGTGTCCAATGAATGAGTCAAAGGAGATTTTATTCTCCATCAGAGGTATTCGAACACTGGAACTCAGCGTTGCTGAGGTAACAGTAACCGGACGCTTTAACCACTAGGCCATTCACGTTCCCAAAAAGAACGTTTCATGCGTAGTTTTTAAAGCTCCCGGTTTTAATAGCAGTTATTGATCCATTTTCTCAGCCTATCTCTCAGGGTAACTCTCTCAACCAATCTCTGCACCCTCATCTCTGGCGCCTCCATTCTTCTCATTTGTGTTGTGTTCAGTGTCCAGCATTCCGATCCAAACACTAGTAATGGTCTCAGTGTTGTTTTGTACATCACCATTTTCACTTCTTTTGGTGTAGCTGTTTCTTTCATTACTGTATGTACTATCTCGTCACCCCTCCATCATCACTCCCAAGTATTTGAATTTATCCAACTGCTGTAGTCCTCTTCCTTCTGTATTGATGTTCAGTTTTGTTCTTTCTCTAGCTATGCTCATTACATCCGTCTTCTACGTATTCATCTTCATACCTATTTCACCAATTTGGACATCCCATCTGTTCAAATTTTCTTGCAAGTCCGCCCCTCGCCTGCTATCAATGCTGCATCATCTGCGTATAGTAGTGTGTGCTCATCGTCCAGCTGTCTACATATGCTCTTCAGACCGTATTCCATGTATAATATGAATAGCAGGGGCAAGAGCACACTTCCCTGTCTCCCTCCTGAACTCACTTCAAACCATCCTTCTTCTCTTACTTCTCCCCTTATCTTATTTCTTGTACCGCTGTATGTACTTTTTATTGCGCTTTTTAATTTTTGTGGGTACTTCATACTCTTCTTCGTCCAGTGCTCTCCATAGCTTTTCCCTATCAATCCTATCAAAGGCTTTTTCAAAGTCCACATCTGCCCCTTTATTCCATTTTATTGTTTTTTCTATCAACATTTTAATATATATATATATATATATATATATATATATATATATATATATATATATATATATATATATATATATATATATATATATATATATATATATATATATATAATATATATATATATATATATATATATATATATATATATATATATTAATTGATGGGACGATTATGAAATTTTGCCGATGACGATGACGATGACGATTAGAGAAATTTGCCGATGACGATGACGATGACGAAACATATAAAACGAAAAATATAAAAACTCTTCGAGAGAGGAAGGCGTGTTCAGGATTTCAGAGAGGATGCCAGATAGCATTTTATATATATATATATATATATATATATATATATATATATATATATATATATATATATATATATATATATATATTTATTTCTTTAAAAACATATATATATATATATATATATATATATATATATATATATATATATATATATATATATATATATATATATATATATATATATATATATATATATATATACATATATATATATATATATATATATATATATATATATATATATATATATATATATATATATATGTATATAATAAATATATCTATGTATATATATATATATATATATGTAAGGCTGGGCTTTCTTTTCGACGTTTGTCATGTTCTCCTACTGCTTTCTTTTCCGATGCTTGTACAGCACCTTACCCCCAATCTTGGGGCAAAGAGGAAGGTGAAGAAAGAAAGAAAGAAATATATATATATAAGGCTGTAGACAGGAGGGTCAGGGGTTCAACCTCCCGAAATTATTTTAGCGATCAAAATTTTTTGATTCCTTAAGTCTCAATAATAATAATAATAATAATAATAATAATAATAATAATAATAATAATAATAATAATAATAATAATAATAATAATAATAATAATAATAATAATAATAATAACAATAACAATAATAATAATAATAACAATAATAATAATAATAATAATAATAATAATAATAATAATAATAATAATAATAATAATAATAATAATAATAATAATAATAATAATAATAATAGTTAATCAATGAAAATGAAAAGTATTTATAAATGGAAATGAGGAGACATGTTTGTGGTCCGTAACGATTTCTTAGGTCAAGTGGCTGTTCCTCATACATGTATAAAATATTAAGACCAGGGACTTAAATGTAAGGTTTCCAAGTTTGCAGATGATAGCAAATTGGCTACCTCAATAAGGAATAATGATGGATGTATAAAGATTTAAAAGATAAGGAGGGAGCTGTAATCGTTTATGGGATGAGCAGGTTCATTCCTTCTTCAGCTAAATTTTTCTTTCCTCATTCATTCCTTCTAAAACTAAATCTTTCTTTCCTCATAATCCATGGTTCGATCGTGCTTATTCTCTGGCCATTTAGGCTAGAGACAGTGCCTATCGGGTGTGGAAAAATTCTCGTTCTCCTATCACTCTCGCTAATTTTCATTCAGCTAGAAATCGTTGCAGGGATATACTCTTCGACGAGCAAAGCTGGCTTTCATCAAAGGAAAGTGCGCTAACCTCATTGGTTCTCCTACTGACAAATCTTTCATCTCTAGCAACTTCTATAAATCTGCCTTTCCTCCTCTTATTCGATCTGATCATTGTGTTGCTAATTCTCCAACTGAAAAGGCTAATCTCTTCGGCCCCTCGCTCAACTATATTCTCTATGTCTCAATACCAATACTCCCTCTCTCAGTGTTGGAAGCTCTCCCATGTCCCAATTTATTCCGAAAAAAGGAAGCCCCTCTGATCCTTCTAACTATCGTCCTGTAGCTCTCACTTGTATTCTATCTAAAGATCTTTGAAGCCCTTCTCCAACTCACTTCTTAAATCATCTGGAAACTCACTCCGATCGCCAGTACGGCTCTCGTTGCACGAAGTCTACTGGCGATATACATTCCTATCTAACCGAACTACGGGGAGACTTGGGTGGTGGCGCTTGACATATCAAAGCATTTGACCGAGTATGGCACGTGTCACTGCTCTCAACTCCCTCCTTTAGTTTCCTCCTTCTCTTTGCTTACTTACATCTAGAGCTTTCTTTAAAATCGCTCAATATCGGCTGTTGTTGATGGGGGACTTCTTCTTCTTATCTGTCAAGAGTGGTGTTCCTCAGGGTTCATACTTATCTCCTACTTTATTCCTACTTTTCGTTTGGTCTTCTCACCTGCACCTCTAACTCTATCAACTCGTATTCCGATGACTCAACCCTTCATTCTTTAACTCATAACAATTCTACTCCCACTTTTACTTCTGGAATTGCCTCTGTCTTAATCTTTCCCGATTTTATTCTCATGATGGATGAAATAACTTTGTGGTAATTCTTTAAAAAACAACTTCTACAAATCTTTCTCCAAAATACCTTCTAACTTTCCTGTCTCTTTCGACGGTTCGGTTCTCGCGTCTCTCCTGTTGACAATACTAAACATCCTTGGCCTTAACATGAACAAAAAAATGTCTTGGAAACCTCACATCACAACGGTTGCTAGGGTGGCCTCAAAAGAACTGGAAGTTCTGTTTAGACTTCATGAGACTTTTCTCGCTTTTCTCAGTTGCTCCGCATAAGGTCCTATCCGCCTTGTAGATTACTGCTCATATCTGGGGGCTCTGGTTTCACCCGGCTTTTGGACGGGGTCGAGTCAACGGCCAAAGGCTTATAAACTGTTCTGTACTTTCCGGTTCACTTGACCCTCTATTTGCGAGGCGATTTTGGTGCTTTATCTCTATTCTATAGGTACCGCAGCGGCAGGGTGCTCGAGAGACATCACGCGTACCACCACCTTTACGACGCCTCCGTAGCACAATAGGTGCTGTATCTGCGCACAGTATTGTGTTGACATTGGTAGCTCCAGGCTAGTTTGCTGTGGTGCTTCCTTCTTTCCCACCACCTCTGTTTTGTGGAATTCTCTTTCCATCTTCTGTATTTCCTACTGAATTTAATCTCCTCACTTTAAACCCTGCGCCTGTGCTCATATGCGTAATTTGCGCTAGAGGTGAACTTTCGAGAGTACTACACCCCCTCCTTGAATAGGGCTCTGCCCGTGAGTGGGTGGTAACAACTGTAAAAAAAAAATTCTTGAATGGGCAGATATGTTTGGCAAATGAACTGAATCTCCTATTCCCCCCATCAAGAAACATCATTCAGATTATCCCAGAAAATCGTACTCTTTTCAACATTACCTTCAGATGGATCATATGTCACAACTACACAAATTTTGACCTTTTCAAACTTAAATTCAACCTTTGAACTACACATACAAAATCTACCATAGCTCTCTACAACTCACTCATCAGATTGCAGTAACTATCCCCCCCTCTGATTCCTTTCCTGGGAACTACAAACACATTTCACACCACACACTCATTTCACCCGTTTCCTTTCATGCTTTGTTTCAGTCACAGCTTGAGCAAATCAAATTGCCCCTTTCATACATCCATCACCTCTGTCCTCATCTCCTCAACATTTATTCCTCTGACATTTCGCCTTAGATACGATTCATACATTTTCGCTGAAGGATAGAAGGGCGCTTACTGCGATCGACCTTCTCGAGGCCTGCATTGACATTCCTGCCAAAAAAAAAAATTGGTAGTACGCAGCCAGCCTAACTACCACCGTCCCTTAGTCGCCTTCTACTACACGCGCAGGACATACGATGAGGGCAATTTTCTCCCTACACGTATGAATATAAGGGATAGAGATGTCTGTAAGATGTTGTCTAGAAGAGGGTGTGGATATAAGTATGTGTATATGATATGTTGTCTGGAGGATGAGTGTGGATATGAACGCATAACAGAAAGACGAACCATTAGGCACTGGAATGTCATACATACCATAAGCAAAATGTGTGTATATATATATATATATATATATATATATATATATATATATATATATATATATATATATATATATATATATATATATATATATATATATATATATATATCTCACTATATATACTATATACTATATATATATATATATATATATATATAATTTTATTATTATTATAATTATTATTATTATTATTATTATTATTATTATTATTATTATTATTATTATTGAGTTTTAATATTATTCAAAATTCTTAATATTTGTTCAATTAATCGGCAAAATAATCGGCGAAATTTGCCGATGACGATGACGATGACGATTTAAAAAAAATATGCCGTTTTTTCCGATGACGATGACGATGACGATTAATCAGTCCCATCACTAATATATATATATATATATATATATATATATATATATATATATATATATATATATATATATATATATATATATATATATATATATATATATATATATATATATAGATGTAAATACACTCGCTATACATTTTTTCGCCCCTATAACATCTCAAGTAGAAAATATTTCAGCGTCTGCTTAGTAATATTGCGACTCAGAGCCGCGTCTGGAGCCAGACTTCCAGTCTGGCTCCGACTCAGGCTCCTGAACCAGAGCCTCCGATGACTCATCTTCTTCTTCTTCAGCTATCTATGTTTTGGGAACTCTTATCAAACAATCCTTCACTGTGATTAGGCTTAACGGCCCAATCGCAGTAGTTTTAAGCTAGCTTCAGTGATTCGAGGTTGTTTCAGTGGAAAACTTTTATTAAATGTTACAATTTAACTCCGTGTTTAAAGCTTAGTGAAAATATAAAATGTATACGATTGAATAGAGTTGGGGTGATATATTTAATAGTAATAAGTTTCTACTATAACTACTACCACCACACTACTACTACTACTACTACTACTACTACTACTACTATACTACTACTACTACAGCTATTACTACTATTACTGCTACTCCTATGACCACGCTACTACTACTACTACTACTACTACTACTACTATGACCACTACGACCACTGCTACTACTACTACTACTGCTACTACTACTACTACTACTACTACTACTACTACTACTACTAAAACTACTACTACTACTACTACTACTACTACTACTACTACTACCACTATCGCTACCACTGTTAGTCGAACTCATCCATTCTAGCTTAATGTTTGATGTAACATAGCATCTTTTACTTCTGGTTCAAGTATCCCTCTGCTAGGTAGTAAGAATCTTTATAATTATTACTGTTATTTTCATGAAAATGGGTGTACAAACAGTGCGTAAAGCTATAAAGCAGTAAAGCATGGGTCGGAGAGAGAGGGTGTGATGGACCCATGCATGAGGGGCTATTTACCCAACTGCTTTAAGTCCTTAGGGTCAGTAAAAACGTGTTTTTACTGAAATGTTTCCGTACTAAACATAAAAATAAGTGACTTTATTAATATCTCAATCTGAAAAATATAGCTATATTAGAAAATTATAAGGTTGAAACGTTTGTCAGGGTTAGCTTCATTGGAGAATTTTATTAATGTCAACGTTTATTCGCTGTCCATAATGGTGTTATATTTTTGATAAAGATAGTTTGGGGACCTAAGTTTTTGTTGTTAGTGGTAGTGTTGTTGTTGTTGTTGTTGTGATTGTTGTTGCTGTTGGTGTTGTTGTTGTTGTGTTTGTTGTTGTTGTTGGTGTCGACATTGTTGTTGCTGGTGGTAGTTTTGGTGATGTTGTTATGGTTATATATATTAGCTATCCTGGTTTTGGGATCTTTGTACATATACCTCTTATCATGTCATCCTTCACTGTGATTCTACTACTACCACTACTACTACTACTACTACTACTACTACTACTACTACTACTACTACTACTACTACTACTACTACTACTACTACTACTACTACTACGCCTACTACTACTACTACTCAATGTTATAACTAGGACCTAAAACTGTAAAACAGTACAGTAAAACAGTAAAAAGCAGTAAAATACGGTATGGTCAGAGTTTGGGGAGGAGCCCCATTGGGGGGCTCGTGGTATTTGTTTTACTTTAGGGTTCAACAAACCATTGTTTTATTGAAAAATTTGACAACTTTTTTCTTTGAAAAACAAATCTATATATATATATATATATATATATATATATATATATATATATATATATATATATATATATATATATATATATATATATATATATATATATATATATATATTTTCTTCTTTTATATATATATATATATATATATATATATATCCTATGCTGTTTTACTTAGCTATCCTCTGTCTCATTTGATCTGGCTATGATGTCACTACAATTGGTTAGTACAATTAAAACACACACACACACACACACACACACACACACACACACACACACACACACACACACCATGTGTAATAAACAAAAATTGATGTTGTGACAGTAAAGACGTAAAGACTTAGCGCACAGAGGGGTGGTGAGGGGGGGACCCCATCACCACACAGCTTGCCATACGTCTTTACGTCCTTGGGGGTAGTAAAAACACGTTTTTACGTACCCTAAGGACGTAAAGACGTAAAACCGTAAAGACGTAAAGACGTTGCGCCAGGAGGGGGGTGAGAGGGGGGACCCCTCCTGGCGCAACGCCTTTACGTCTTTACGTCCTTAGGGGTAGTAAAAACACGTTTTTACGTACCCTAAGGACGTAAAGACGTAAAACCGTAAAGACGTAAAGACGTAAAGACGTTGCGCCAGGAGGGGGGTGAGGGGGGGACCCCATCACCACACAGCTTGCCATACGTCTTTACGTCCTTGGGGGTAGTAAAAACACGTTTTTACGTACCCTAAGGACGTAAAGACGTAAAACCGTAAAGACGTAAAGACGTTGCGCCAGGAGGGGGGTGAGAGGGGGGACCCCTCCTGGCGCAACGCCTTTACGTCCTTAGGGGTAGTAAAACACAACAATTTTAATAAAAATATGACTTGAATCAATAGATCAATAGATCAATTGATCATAGCTGGTTAGGAGGGTGGTTGGATGGTGGTTTGATTTATTGATTTACTGCTTTAGGGTATGTAAAACGTAAATTTTCACGTTATAAACATGAAAAGCATAAAATTTTAGTAAAAACAAAAAATAAATTATATATATATATATATATATATATATATATATATATATATATATATATATATATATATATATATATATATATATATATATATATATATATATATATATATATATATATCTTTTGCTGTCAATTATACAATGCTGCTGCTGCTGCGGCTGCTGCGGCTGCGGCTGCGGCGACTGCGGCTGCAGTGACTGCAGCTGCGGCGACTGTGGTTAGCTTAAGCACGGACCACGCGAGACAAACAGACCTGCCCCCGGAGTATTAAGGATGTACTGGCGAAAGACGTGGCTACGCCACGCACATGGGTTAGTAGCTCGGGCGTAGCGGCTGAACAAAAGAAGATAGGG
>JABUQX010098105.1:0-15792 GCA_015478945.1 Trachelipus rathkii
GCCCCCGCCCCCTCCTCCCCCTCCTCTCTCCTCCTCCTCTCCTCTCATACTCCTCTCCTCCTCCTCCTCCTCCTCCTCCTCCTCCTCCTCCTCCTCCTCCTCCTCCTCCTCTCCTCCTCCTCTCCTCATCCTCCTCCCCTCATCCTCCCCCTGTTCCCACTTTGTCCATGAGATACCATTCCTCCATACTCCTCCTCCTCTCTCCTCCTCCCCTCCTCCTTATCCTCCTCCTCCTCATCCTCCTTTCCTAATCCACTTCATCCTCCTCTTCTTACCTCCTCTTCATCCTCCTCCTCCTCCTCGCTTTCCTCTCCCTCTACCATCTCCGTCGCATCCCCTCTTTCTCATCCTCCTACTCCTCCTCCTCCTACTCTCCTCCTCCTCTCTCCCTCCTCCTCTTCCTCCCTCCTCCTCCTCTCCTCCACTCCTCTCCATCCACTCCTCCTCCTTCTCCTCCTCCTCATCCTCCTTCTCCTCCTAACCTACCTCCTCCTCCTCCTCGTCCCTACTCCTCCTCCTCTCATACCTCCTCATCCTCCTCCTCCTCCTCCTCTTCCTCCTCCTCTCCTCCTCCTCTCTACTCCTCTTCCTCTCCCGGCGGCCGTCTTTTCACTCTCTCTCGCTCCTTGCAGCCATTTTTCCCGCCTCGCCGTTATATGCTGCCCGATCTGGCTTCCCTGTTCTTCCGGTCCCCCGGCTGCTCGGTCCCCGGACTTGCCTCTTTTGTGGCGCCCCCTTTTCTCTTTCTCCTCTGTTTCTCTTTCGCTCCCCCGGTTCCCCGGCTCGTTTGGCACCGAGCGCACGACCTATCTTGCCGGCTGGCGCGCGCCGGCCGGCCGGGGCGCCGTCGTGATTGTGCCTCTCCGTAGTTTTCTCTGCCTCCCCCCCCTTTCCCTTTTTGTGAATGCTGCTCCTGCTCGAGTCCCTTCGCCCGTCTGCCGGTCCTTGCAGCCCTCTCCCCCTTTGGTTCTGTGTCGGGTCCTCCGGCCCTTCTCGGGCGTTGCCAGCGTTGGCTTCGGCGCCGCGGCCCCGTTGGTTCCGGTTGCGCGCTTTTCTGGCCCCGTGCGCGGGCGGCCCTGGCGGCTCGCTGCCCCTGTTTCCTGCTTTTGTTGCCCGTGGGCCCTTTCCCTTTTTTCCTCTTTCCCTTGACAATCCCGCGACCTGGCGCCGGTGGGCTGCTCCTCCGCCCTTTCTGCATGCGCCTTTGTTTGCCCGTACCGCCGACGGTTTGCTTTTTTGCCCCGTTTATCTTTAACTGCCTCTCTCGTTTTCTTCACGTGGTCCCTTTCTTGGCGTCCGTTTGTCTCCTCGGGGGCCCTCGGTCCCCTGTTTTTTTGTCGGCCCGCTGCGCCCGCCGGGCGCGGGGCCGTTTGCCTGGCGGGGCCCGCCCCCATCGGGGCCTGGGCGGGGCCGGGCCGGGCGCGGGGCCGGGGTTTCGCTCCCCTTAGCGCTGGTCCGACGTTTCCCCCCACAAAAAATGACAACGTCTTCCCCCCTAGGCCTGCCCTTCCCTCTCCTTTTCCCCTTCCTTCCCTCTCCTTTTTCCCTATTCTCCCCCCGGGCCTCCCTTTCTTCCTTCCCTTCCATCTTCCCTCTTTTCGCACCGCACCTTTTTTTCGCCCCTCCTTGCTGTTTCTCTCGCCGCCTCCGTTGTTTCCCTCTCTATCCTCTCTCTCCTCTCTTCTCTCTCTCTCTCTCTCTCTCTCTCTCCTCTCTCTCTTCTCTCTATCCTCTCTCTCTCCTTCCTCCTCTCTTCTCTCTCTCTATCTCTCTCTCTCTCTCTTCTCTCTCTCTTCTCTCTCTCTCTTCTCTCCTCTCTATCTCTTCTCTTCTCTCTCTCCTCTCTATCTCTCTCTCTTATTCTCTCTCTCTCTTCTCTCTCTCTCTCTCTCTCTCTCTCTCTCTCTCTCTCTCTCCCTCTCTCCTCCCTATCTCATTCTCTCTCTCTCTATATCTCTCTCTCTCTTCTTCTCTCTGTTGGCCCGGACGCGCCGGGGGTGGAGGGCGTGCTCCGGCTTTTGGTCTTGGCGGCAGGCCCCCTGGGCCGGGGGCGGGGGTTCTCGCTTTTTGTGTCCGAAATGGATCTGCGCGTGCTGCCCCCTTTTTTCCACACTAGCGATAGCCCCCTGGCCGCGTGGTCGCCCGCTGGACTGGCGCGGGTCGGGATACGCGGTCGCCCTCTCATGCTTTGCCCTTAATGCTAACAAATAATAAAAACTGTTTAAAGACGGGAGACTCGGATCACCGTTTGGTTGTAGGAAAGATGAGAATAGATGGTGTTGAACCATATAAATGTAAGGTTAGGAAGAGATTCATGGTGGAAAAGTTACGAGAGCCGGAATGTAGAGAAAAAATTTAAAAGGAGAAATGGAGGGTAAAAAGGAGGAAGTGGTGATGGATGCGGAGGTGGATGAGTTGAAGAGCATTGAGGGATGCCCTGTGGGAGGTGTCTGAGGATGTTGTGAAAGTGAAAACAATTCATGGAAGAAAAAAGAAACAAACTCCTTGGTGGACTGAACAAGTTCAGACGGCGGTAAAGAAAAAAATGAAATGTTTTAAAAGGTGGTAAAGACGAGAGGAGTGGAGGAGAGAGGAGAGGGAGGAATATGTGAAAGCGAGAAGAGAAGCTGAACAGATAAAAAGAAGAGAAAAGGAAAGCACATGGGAAAGGATTGGAGGAGAATTGGAGGAAAACCTTCAGGGGACGAGAAAGCTAATCTACAACATTGCAAAAAACTATAGAAAGGGCTCTGCCCCGCCATCCTATGCAATAAAAAATGAAGATGGAACATTATTAACAAGCCCGTCAGATATTAGTGAAAGGTGGAAGGAATATTTCAAACAGCTGCTGAATATCCCGAATAACATAATAGAGGAAGAGGAACATGGGAAGAACGACATGTGGTGTTGGAAGAGCGGGGGGATTGACAGATTGTACCTGAGGAGGTGGAACAAGCGATGAGAAAGATGAAAAACGGTAAGGCAGCAGGTGAGGATATGCTGCCTGTGGAGATATTGAGAGGAGCTACAGAGGCAATAAATTTTTTTTTGCCGGCTTCAATTCCGGTTTAGTCTTCACAATTTCCCAATCTGGTTCCATTTTGAAGATGTAGCTGTGGCTCTGAACCCCTAAGTTTGACTGTAAAAAATTTAAGTGGCCTTCTAGAGGGCTTTCTTAACCACATATTGGCAAAAGGTGTACGAGAGGAGAAGTATTGGAGAGAAGATTGAGGGACACAGTCGACATAACCTGGATAATGTTGCAGCTGATGGTTTTTTCGCGGACCGGGAAGATCGACAGTTGATTTGATTTTTGCGCTGAAGATGATGTGTGAAAAGACTTATGAATTCAACCGGAAAAGCATATTTGGCCTTTATCGATTTAGAAAAAGGCGTTCGAACTGTTTTCCGAGGGAGATATTGTGGAGGATCCTTGGAAAAAAGGGAGTATGAGGTGCCCTATAAACCATGATAAGAGGCTATTAAAATGCACGTATGTGGACAGCTGTTGCCAGGTGAAAACACAGATGGATGATAGTAAAGTTGGTTTTGGAATAACAACAGGTGTTAAACAATAAAACAAGGAAGTGTACTTTCCCAAATTTTGTTCATAACGTTTATAGACTATTGTGGCAAGAGTGGTACAGGAAAGGGTGGGGTGGAGAGATCTTTGGATACGCGGAAGATCTGTCGTTGATCTCGGAGTCAAGGGAGGCCTTCTGCAGAGGTTTTATATGTGGCCATGGGACGGCAGGTTTATTTGAGATTGGGAATGAAAATCAATAGGGGAAGACGAAGGGGAGGTTTTGATGGTGAGTAGGGAGCAGGAGGAGTTTTGAATATAGAATTGGAGGGGGAGGTATTGAAACCGACCGGATCAGTTTGAATATTTTAGGAGTTTATAGTGGAGTTAGGAATGATATGTTTTCAGGAGTTGAAACCATAGAATTTAGAAATTTTAATTGGGAGCACTTGCGTCGTTGTACCTTTGCTAAAGGACCGTAATATAACCTGATCGAGGAAAGTCAAAATATAATATATTACTAGCTTAATGAGGCCCATATTAGATCTGTGACCATGAGGCTTGGAACTAAACCCACATTGTTTTGTAAAGCTACTTAAAGGTTAAATTTTTTGTACAGGCATGCGAATGAAAGTATAAAGATTGATATTGGGGGTGACAAGATTGGATAGGAAGGAGGAATGATAACGTGAGGGCGGTGTTGGGAGTGGATAGTATATTAGAGCTGGGGCAAATGGGTGTGTATTAAGATGGTTCGGACATGTGAGGAGGATGGAAGCAAATAGGTGTGCGAAAAGAGGTATTATGAGTGGCAGCCAGAGGGAAAAGAAGAGGAGTGGGGAGGCCGAGAAAGTTGAGGTGGAGGGAATGGTGTAGAGGAGAGGCTGGTGGAGAGGAGGGGGATCGCCTATGGAGGAGGTGGAGGAAGGAAAGAGTTTTAGCGATGATCAGACCGGCGATGGAGGAGCTTCAATGCAAGACAGCTGAAACAGGCGCATAACGCCCTAAAGGAGGATGGTGGAGAAGAAAAGGTTTATATATATATATTATATATATAAATATATATTATATATATATATATATATATATATATTAATATATATACTATATATTATATATATATATATATATAATATTAATATATATATATATATATATATAATATATATATATTAATTATATATATTATATATATTATTAATATATAATATATTATATATATATATATATTATATATATATATATATATATATATATATTATATTATTACTATATATTAATATATATATATATAATATTTATATATTATATATATATTATATCTATATATATATTATTATATGTATATATATATATTATACATATATATATTTATTATATAATATATATATACTATATATAATATATATAATATATATATATTATAATATATATATATAATATATATATATATATATCATATATATATATATATATATTAATTCAATTAATAAATAATTTTATAAAGGGATTTCGACAAATATTTGATTTTCTTGAAGATATTTACTTTAAATAAATAAATACATTAATATTTTAATAATTATATTTATTTCCTTTTCCGAATTCGTTAGATATATCAAATTTCGAATATTTTTATGTTAAAAACTCGGAAAAATTATAATTTGGCCTCATTTTAATTTCAAATCAATAGTAATACAAAAAAATTTGATTTATTATTTAGGTATGTTTATATATTTGCATCAAAATTATAACAAAGGAGTAATGGATATTAAAATATAATTTTTTTTATTTTGGTTTGATTTAACCCTCTAATTTAGTGTAAATTTACAGTTAACCCCGGTAGAAAACCCCGGTTTTTCCTGATTTTTGGCCGGGGCCGGGGTCGCTAAAAATGGCCGGGGTTGGCCGGGGCTGGGGCCGGGGCCGGGGCCCCGGTCGGTTCCTAGGAATAGGGTTGATGTCTTGGGTATTTCAAAAAAAAAAAAAAATTGTTGTTGTTAATATGAACAAGTGTTTTAAGGTGTTTTTCTTTGTGTTTTTGTTTTTCCTATTGAATATGAAATGTTCCCCTGAGCTGAGAAATTTGTTTGATGGAAACGGAAGAGGAATGTGTTTTTGACTGTAGAGGGGGCGGAAAGTCAGAGGAGAGAAGTAGGGTGGAGCAGGAGGTTTAAGGTAAAGAAAAAAGGAGAGAGAGCTGCACCACAAGGAATAGATTGTTTAATGGAGAGTTTAGTGAGAGTTGCAGGTGCTTGAGTTCAGTGAGAGTCGCAGTTACCTGAGTTCGGTGAGAGTTGCAGTTGCTTGAATTTGGTAAGATTTGCCGTTGCTCGAGTTCAGTGAGAGTTGCCGTTTCTTGAGTTCAGTGAGAGTTGCCGTTAGCTTGAGTTCAGTGAGAGTTGCCGTTTTTTAAGTTCAGTGAGAGTTGCCGTTGCTTGGGTTCAGTGAGAGTTGCTGTTGCTCGAGTTCAGTGAGAGGTTGAGGACAGTGAGATCTTGAAGAGGTTCCCTTATTTTTGTTGAGGGCTTGTGTATTTTGGGTCTGTGCATGGAGATGTAGCTACAGATGCGTTTACTTGCCGGTCGTCACTTGCGCTCGCCGATTTTTGAGATGCGCAAGAAACCGAAGGAAAAGAGAAGCACTTTGCATTTTTGAGAGTTATGCGAAGGTGGTTATTTTTTTTCCTAAAAACGAGTCAAGACTTTAGTGATATTTTGAAAATGGAAGGATATTGAGTGGCCTCTGATTAAAACGTCATCGAGAAATACTCTGCAAGCTGTGTCTAATAGGTGAGAGAGAGAAAAAAAGAAAGAAAGAGAGAGAGAGAGAGAGAAGAGAGAGTCGTCGGGAAATACTATGCAAGCTGTGCGAGAGAAGAGAGAGAGAGAGAGAGAGAGAGAGAGAGAGCTAGTGTGCCATTGTGAGTGCAAAGACAGGAGGTGCGTTTGAGAGCCAAAAATTTAGTCTAGTTGGGCAGAATTGTCCCTTTTGTGGTAAAAAGAGAGCTTTTGCCTATGGAATTGAGAAGATCGTTTATACATGGGCGAGGGTAAAGGTCTAAAATTTTATGAGTTTTGATGTGTCTGTAACCGGCTACGATTCTAGGACGAGAGGAATTCTTTTTGGGGATTGCAAGCAGAGGAGAGATATGTGGAGAAGAGATTGGTGTGATGTAACCTTTTTGAAGAGACTTTGTGGTCCATGCATCTATGTGTGTGAGATATTTGTGTTGGAGTCGATACTGTGGGCGATATAATATCTTTGGGGAGTCCAGTTTCAGTTGTAGGGAGGATTTTTGTAGAGGACAAATGGGGACTTCGTCATCCTCGAGTGCTATGACGTCTCTATATGAGAGTAGCAGTTGTAGTAGCTAATCAAATAATTTTGGGTCGTGTAAAAGAGTATCCTTTTTTGAGGTGTCTTTGATAGATGAGGTGAGAATTTCTTTATAGGCGGATACGAGTTGTGCCTGGGATAGGCCTTGACTAGAAGTAGCAAGGTATGTATGGGCGGTTTCTATTGAATCATCCAAAACTATAATGGGGTTTGCAGTGGGGATGTGGGTATTCTTTTGTAATGTTTGGGAGGAATTGCTCAAATTAATGATGTCTATCAGTATTTGGCCTTTATTGCATGTGCTAAGAATACTGCCGGCGTAAAGATAATTATTGATCTGAGTGTTATATGTTGACAAAACTAAGTATTCTGAGGGGGTTGTGTGAGCTGAAGAGAGGGAATTAAGAGAAAGTGTTGTTTTGCAGCGTGGATGAATTTCCTTAGTAGAAGTGGTATAGAGATTGTATGCTATATCCGAGTCTATAAGAAGGTTGTGAGAGAGAGATGTCATCTGAGTATAAAAGCGTGATGGGGTGTTTAGTCTGATATGGAGGCTGTGGGAGAGGAATGGGAGGGTTTACGGAAGCTACGCTTTGTGAAGTGAGTGGATCGGAAAGTATATCTTCTTCATTTTGAAAGATGAGGTGAGATGTATGCAGTTGTGGTTGAGAAGATGGAAGTGTGAGAGATGAGAGATTTTTGTGTGAGGAGTGTGAAGGAGTAGGATGAGTTAGTAATGGGTGAAAAGGTAGGTGTGGTATTTATGTAAATGACTAGCATAAAATTTTTGAGGTCGAGAGAGATGGGAGCGCTACTAAAGACATTAGTACCTAAAAGGAAATCTAACTGAAAAGAGCAAAGGGAATCGTGAACTACCACTGGGAAATGTGATGTTGCAATGCGTATTTTTAAGTCGATTGTGCCAAGCTGAGGAAAGATGGAGTCTATAATTGATTTGAGTTGAATGTTACATTTGTGTAGTGATATTTGGGTGTTGAGTGCATTTTGGAGGTTGTGAAAGACTGAAAGTTTACATAAAGAGCCGATGGATCCGGTGTCTAAGAGAAATGATTTGTGCTGCAAATTGCCATTGTTGAAAGTTACTGGAGCTTTCTTGAAATACATTGGACCCACTGTGTTGCTAGGTTGAAATGTGTTGGGAGATTGGGTGTTAAGGCGGGGAGAGGTTGTGTTAAATGTGAAGGAAGAAGGATTCGATTACTGAGTTCTATGTGCAACCATTAAGGTATTGACAACAATAGGTTGAGACGTTGATAAATGTTGCTTAGAATGCTGAGAGAGAGAGAGAGAGAGAGAGAGAGAGAGAGAGAGAGAGTGTGTGTGGGTTAATATGCGAACTTGGGTAGTGAGAGAAAGGAGAGAGGTTTTGAAAAGAGTAGTAAGCGATGTTGGAAATCAGGGTGGGAGAAAATATTTGTTTTGCCCATATTTTGGTTGTAATTGTGAATTCTTGAAGAAGGTGGGGTAGAGGGAGAGTGGGGTGAGGAGAAAGGCAATCATGATTGGCAATAGTTTGTGAGGTGAGTGTTTTGAAGAAGTTCTTTGGTGTGATTCCTTTGAAGTTTAAATAAGTTTACTATGATGAATATTTTTAAAAATTACTCTTATTTCTTATTAGCATTATTGGAATAGTAGTCAACTATATTTTAAATTTAAATTAAAATCCAATGCAAGTAATTATTATTATTATCATCACTACTACCATCATTATTACAATTATAAGAAATCTTTAAATTTGAGAATGCACTCTCTGGCAAGGGGAGAGATCTAGCGGAGTGCGGGGGCCAAACCTCAGAGCTTTAATTTTTTTTTTAGCATTTTCATACCATTCTTGCTGTGTGTCTTGAAGGGAAATCGCCTGGCTGTTGATAATTAGAGTGAGAGTCTAGGGAATATTGCTGCTGTGAGAGGTGATCTTCCATGAAGGGGATATCTTGATTTTCTTCATTTATGTAGTAATTTGGGTCATTTTCTTGAATGTTTGAAAAGGTTAAGTGCGTATTTTGGAATTGATTTGTTTGAGAATTCCAATATTTCTGGAGCAGTGATGAAGATGGTGAGCAATTTTGGTTGATTGTTTGGTCATTATGAGGAAATCGTTTTTCTTGGGGGTGTGATTTGAAGTAAGGTATCACGCCCCTATGTTTTGCCCTATTTATGCCGCTTGATCTCCAAAGTATTTTTTGATGCTTTCTTCAATTTGAGGAGTGATTGGAACTTATTTGACTGTAAAATCTGGATTTCTTGGGTGAAATCCAGAATTTTTGCAAATGGGTGTTTATCCTCGAACATGGTATTGATAACATTTAAGACAATATGGATTAAACGGATACTGGCTCTTGACGTGACCTGATTGTTCATAATGGTAGCATATTTGAGGTGAATGCTAGGGATTTGAGCTGGGATGCGAAGGAAATGATCATTGAGTTTGGCTGGCAGGTGGAGATTTTTGAAGAAAAGTTTGCTTCTGCATGGATTGGGAAGAAGGTTTCGGTCTCGAAAATTGTCCACCTTTAGTCAGTAGGTTGACATTCATTTGAGGAGATGCAGGGGCAGTATTTGCGGTAGGTGAATTGTTGAGTCGGCCATTGGATTTTTGAAGGAACTTTTGCAGTTGCTTGGGGAGAGGTAGGTCGTATTCGTACTCTTTTACAAATTCTTTTGTAGTTTTGCAAATTGTTTAGTATTTGTGTATAAAGAAGTGTGGTTGCTATCGCATTTATAAATTTGTCTGGGAAGTTGAGAGTGGAGTCTTTTTCGTTCAGTTTTTCGAAAAATTCTTTTACCAGCCTTTGTAAGGACAAAGCACTGGACGAGAGTGTCTCTTGGTCATTCCATTTGAATTGCAGAATGTGTTCGAGTGCGTCAAAGTGGTTTAAGGAATCTTCCGGGAGGACGAGGGCGCGGAGAGTATCAATGAAGTCTTGAAATTTGTCTATTCGAAGGAGTTCTGGATTAAAGTTAAGGAGCCATCTGAATTCTCCATCGGTTAAATGGATCTGACTTCTCGCTTGTATGATTTTATCTCTATCAGTCGTGGAGTGTTTTAGTTCAATGTTTTCTTTTACGTCCTCTAGCCACCGAGAGAAACTTGGCCCGCTCCAGGTGTTTTGAATGCTGACTGTGAGTATAAGTTCATTCTTGGGAATGGATGTGATTGCCGCAAGTGTTGGTGGGGATTGGGGAGTTTGGGAAGACCCAACGGAGCTTCCATTTTCGCCCGTCATTGAGGAAAATAAAATGCAAATTAATACTTACAAACTTGTGGAACCTAAAATATAAAAACAATAATTTATAATAATATAATAATAATAATAATAATAATAATAATAATAATAATAATAATAATAATAATAATAATAATAATAATAATAATAATAATAATAATAATAATAATAATGTTAGAAATTAAAATATATTAAAAATGATTAATGATAATAATGAATAATAATAAATAATATAATAATAATAAATAATATAATAATAATATAATAATAATAATAATGTTGAAATTAAAATATATTAAAATGAAATGAAATAATGCTGATAATAGAAACACTAATAATGAGAATTAAAATATTATTACTAATAGTGATTATACTATATATAATAACAAATAATATAATAATAATAATATTACATATAAATTAAAGAGTATAATAAATAATAATAACTAATAATAATAATAATAATAATAATAATAATAATAATAATAATAATAATAAGTTTCAATAATCAATATTACGAATGCTCAACAACGTGATTTATGTTACTTGCGAATGCTCACACGATTCTATATTAAGGAACGGAAATTTTAATCGGTAAAATAGATATAATATTAATATATATATATAGTATCATAGTATAATATATATACATAACATTTCTATCTTATCTATATAGATATATAATATATATATATAATATGACATATATATATAATAATGTATTATACTCATAATATATATATTGTATAGTATATACTTGTTAAAGGTTAATACCCTCTTAAAAAAATATAAGATCATTTTGCTTGTTGCCTTTTCAATTGTACTGGTAACACTTATTTTACTCGCACCTAAGATAATTAAAGTACTACATCGTTTGGGAAGCCTGCTGCATCAAAGGAAAAGTCGATTATCAGAAACGATGTAGCAGTAGTATATAGTCTAGGGTTACTAGTAGTGGTTAGTCAGTGGTAATGTAAATGTTATAATTATAGGATAGCAGAGATGAATAGGCTTAAAAAATATGTTAAAAATCTATTTTTTGTTTTTGTTATTTGTGTTATACTGCCGTACAATGATTCAAATAATAGCAGTGAATTAGACTGTTAAGGTTTTTTAATGACTCGTAACACCGCGCCACATGTACTAAATATAGGAAAGCTTGAATATTAATATCGTGTTATTTCGGTGAATGTGTAAGCAGGATGGGCCTTGGCTCTCCTTCGGATTGCCAAGTATCGTTAACTGATCCTTATGCTATGCAAAAAAGTAATGGAACCGTCAAATATTATCTCCTAAGGGTATAGAAGAGGGATCCCCTTAGCGTAAGAAAAAAAATATGTTAGAAGGCTAGAAGGAGCAGGGTGGAAACACAGGAAGAGAAGAACACCTTTATCCAAAGCCTTGCTCTAGTTGTAAAATAATATCCACCAATAACATCTGAGCAGAATATTCAATTTCGTAAAGTTGAATTAAATGTCAGGCCTTTACAGACGCGTTAATAAAAGAAGGAATCTATATATTATTTTTCTCTCCTCAAAGCAATAGAAATTTCATGTATTTTCGTTTGAATTTTTATGAATAATTTTTGTTCGCAGAACGCAGGTACGTAAAAATCTTCGTGTCACTTTGACCTGAACCGAAAACCAAAACAGCAGAGGTAATTTTAATAAAAAAAAAATTTTATGACACTTTGAACACCTAAGTACTTAGAAGCTCATTATTGGTAAAAGGCGATATCAATAAAATAAATTAATGATCTGGTTTATAATTAGTTAGCCCATTTTATCAATTTCGATTTGCAATTATTAATAAGGGAAAAATATCTAACAGACGAAGGAATATATATATTATATATATATATATATATATATATATATATATAGTATATATATATATATATCTATTATATATATATATTTATATATATACTATATATATATATATACTATATATATATAATTATATATATATATATAATTATATATATATAATCTTTGATTTTGTTGTAAGAAATGACGAAAGAAAAATTTTTTTAACTTCTTTCACTCCGAAACGTAAATGCAATTTATGGTAATTCAGTAAAATATATATATATATTTCAAAATATTACGATTGTTACAATTCATCGGATATAAATATATGGGTATTTCAAAATTTTTGTCTTTTAATATTAGTTTTAAGTTCTTTTTCACTTAGTACATTGATAGCTTAAAAGGTGCCAAATTTACCCCAAGTTATTTTCGCAAATGATGTCACTGAACTATCGAAAAAAAAATCAATTAGCGCTCAACAATCACTTGAGAGGGGGGGGGGGGCAAGGGCTGCCCTTGCGCTGGCTATGCGCTGCTCGGTTGAGAGGGGGGGGGGCAAGGGCTGCTTGCGCTGCTTGCTCCCGTGCTGACCGAGGCCTTATGTATTAAAATATATATATGATTATTTGTTATAGTTATATCACTGTGGTGCAAATGATGTATAATATTACTACTTAACATATTTATAAGAAAATAAAATATATATCTATATAATATTATTTTCTATTTATGATATTTATTGTTGAAATAGAGTTACTTTTTTATTTTGCACCATTAAGGATAATTAGCCTGTTAAACTTAAGTATAACTGTATACTGTAATATGTTCTACTACCAGAAAGTTTAAATAGAGATGAAATTATAACTTTAAGAACAGGGTTAAAATGAAAACTATGTCTAATGAGCAAATGTTTAGAGAGTTTCTTTTTGCTGCTTTTGTTTGATTTTGTGGATCTATGTTGTATTGGCGGTCATTGGCGTGACTACATTCTTGAATTGACGATAAAATGTTATTCTGAACAATACGGGTGGTGGGGGTTAGGCTACCGCCGACCCGGATTTTACTCATTTGTTATGTGAGGTCATAGTGAGAGTTTGCTACCTTCGATTTCGTGCTCTCGTTTAAGATATGCCGCTTAAACTTCTTTCTTTTTGCCTGTTACGTGTGGCCCCGTTTGAAGCTAACAATTGTGGTGTGGCGAAGTTTCAATTAGAGAGGGGAGTGATAATCAGTAGGTATATTATATTTTCTTTTCATGTATTTAGTAAGTTTTGTTTAAAGGTAAAGAGTTAGGCGAGATAGTAAATGACTAGATAAAGAAATCGTGTAACAAAGTATATGAAATATTTTGTATATAAAGAAATATTATAGAATTATATGATATATTATAGTTGTAAAGAGAAAGCTATGGTTTTTTTATTTTTAGTGACTTAGGTTGTCTTGGCCATTTGTTTTGTCAAGTGGTTTTCTTACTACCTGAGGTGTTCTATTAAGCTCTGCTCTATTTGCGAATTTGTTTTTTTATTCTCAGTTACAGTGCTTGGCCATTGCAGACACGAGGCGCTTGGTTCAAAAATTTTTTGTACAAGCATATGGTCGTGTTGAGCTTATGCACGAAGTTTTTTCGTTTTGGCTTGAAACTGGATTAGCATTTTCTTATGCAGAGGCTTTTTGAGGCAACAATAATTTGATTAACAACAAAAGGATATATATTGGTGTTATTATATTCATTTTTAGTTATATTATACGATACTAGGTTCTCTTAGTTTCTAAACTGTTTCTAGATATGATATTAGAATTTGTAATAAATTTTAATGGGCTGGGACATGAAGATCAAGTTTTTTTTGGATACTCACTTCCTCTATGAGGCCTTCGTAGGTTAGATTCCTTTACTTGAATTCGCCGATTTTCTTATAGGCTTAGTTGGGTACGATTTTCTTTATTTTTTACTTTTAGGGTAATAGGTTTATAGAAGTTAGTCGCTAATCGTCGAGATTCTAAAAATAAGCTGTTTATGTGACTATTAATAGAGAGAGTATCGGCAATAGTATATTGTTTTCGGGGTTAATATATAAGTGGTATCTTAAGCTCGCACATTTTGGGTATAGGCGGTTTATAAGTTGGTTGAAGTTAGATACTTGTGCTTATACTTTCAATAATTTGGACCTAAAGTTGCATACCCTTCTATGTTTCTTGGATATAAAAACTTACACCCACATTGGCTGCTTAATCTTTATTTGTTTTGGCAGTTTTGTGATTGAGTATCTCGAGTAGATTTTATATCATAATATCTTGATCTTCAATAAATTTATGAAATAGAACAACTGTAATTTTATTTATTGGGGTAACTTTTTTTCAATTGATTTTCGCACAGGGACATGGTTTTTAGTATTTTTTTTTTTTCTTCATTTTTATTGTTGTTGTGAATTTTGTGTAGGAATTTTATGTTGTTTATTAATATTACGTGTCTTGTTTTCCCCCCTCGGTTCGGTATGCTTTTCTGTTTCCGCATTTTTTCATTTGTTTTAGGTAATTGCTTTGCCTTTTTTCCGCCTAACAATGGTCGCTAACTTTGGGCTTGGGTGGGTGTTTTGGGCGTTTTTTCTTACGATTTTTTCTATTCTTTCGCTTTATGCTAAGCAGAATGTATTTTCCTGATCCCCTTGTATTTCTTGAGTTTTTGAAGCAAATCAGGTTTTTAGTATCGTGTTGTCAAGCCTCAGGTTGTTGAGTTTTTTTCGAGACTCAGCAAAAATTGGTACTAAGTATAATTTCTTGCTTGAAGAAATCGTTACGCTTGTTTACGAGGTTGCTGTTGGTGAGCTCGGTGGTTATTTTTTTTTTAACAACAAGGGAACTTTCAGACTTTGGTACTTTTTGTTTTTTTTCTTTTTATTATTGTATGAATTAAATAGGGGTAATTACGTTTTGGGATTGCTGCTGTGTGGTGTTCTCTTATTGTGAAGTGCCATTTTTTTGTTTAATGATCTTGTAGTTCTTTTTTTTTCTTATAGTACCAATAACTATCTATAAATCATTTTTTATGTTCATGTCGTCCAATCACATGGTATTGAACTCAAATGTTTAAATCTTTTTTATGTAATTTTTTTTTTTTTTTTGTTTTTTATTTTTTCTTTTTTTTTTTTTTTTTTTTTTTTTCTTTTTTTTTTTGTTGTATTGGTTTGTGTGTTGTGTCTTGCTTTTTCAGGTGGTTGCTTTATAATTACTGGAATTGTTTGTTAGTATAGCGTTACATTGTAGACCTGTTGTTATTAATTGTGTAAGAAAGAAGATAATGGTGTCCAACATGAAATTTGGTAGAAACGGCAGCTAATGGTTCATCTTGTTTATGCTAGGGGGATTAATCACGCGTGTCAAGGTTTATTTTTTTTACCAATCTAGTAATCATGGTTTAGTTGATTTAATGGTAACGGTAATTTATTATTTCATTTTTTAATTTTTATCGTATTATTTAGGGCATATCCGAAAATTACGTTTAAGTTCACTTGCTAGAATGATTCGTGTTTTATTTCAGATTTTTAATTTATTTGTTTAATTAGCTAATTTTATTACTTATTATTATTATTATTGTCAGAGTCAACAATTGTGTAGATCGTAAAACCATTTTATTGATTATTTTACTATAATTTTTATTATTCTATTTATTTATTAATTAAATTAATTTACTTATTTATTATATTTATTTTTTTTAATGCTTATTGTATTAATTTAATTATTTTCCAATTTAGTAGGATTGTAGGATAGTAGGAGTGGATGTGCAGAGACAGTAAAAATTAATATGGGCCTATCGAGAATATCCCAGTGCAACGCCACTAGACGCAAAGACATGCCTCATGCAGAATGCCTCGGGCAA
>JABUQX010098106.1:0-12500 GCA_015478945.1 Trachelipus rathkii
AGTACTATATGCTATATAATAATATGTAGTCAGAATTAAATACTTTTTACTTTATATCAGATGCTTATATCTATGATAGTATTTGATAGTTACATTATACTATATTTATAACTCAAGTTAAACCTTATTATCATATATTTACGGTTGGAAAGCTTATTCGGTTACGCGCTGTTATTGCTGACAGACAGTTATTTATATACGCTTCCGAGTCAGATTGTAATGTATCTGTATAGCCCCCATTAAGAGAATTCACTTTGCATTTCATTAAGAAATATCGTCATCAGCTATTATTCTTTATTAGGAGTTCTCTTCTGTTTATTTTGCTACCGGCGTTATTTTCGTAAGATACGCTAGCGTTCTTACCACTGTGTCAGTCATTCACTATAGCTATCATCTGTATAACCTGCATACATCACTTAATTTATATATATACTTGACCTTTAAAGCGTTTCTTATGAATTCATATTAACATAGTTATGAGTTAAAACATGATTATAAATAGATAGTTAAGATGGGTGTTAGATACTAAAAGAGATAATGTATGGTATATTTAACATTACAATCTTAATAATAAATAATCTCATAAGTGTGACATTCTTTATAATAATACTATAGTTTAACAGTTCGAATGATCAAGGTATACTTTAAAAGGAAAATAGCAATTAAGTATTACTAATAATATCTTGCTTTATAATATATCGATATTATACTTATACGTTAACTAATCTATTTAACACTCTAGGAATAGTGCATTATATACAACGTATACTATAGGGATATATATATTATAATTATGAATACTATATTTAACATATTAGATAATATCTAATTATATATAATTTATTTATAGTAATATGTAATTATATCATGTAGATGTTGTATATATGGGCCGCGTTATATGATTAATTAGAATATATATAGAAGTATTAGTAGTACGTGATGTATGTGGCTATATTGATTCTAAATAAAGGGCTCTAATCTTATGCAGGATATCATAATTCGTGACGCAGTTGTTACGCAGTGTTAAATCACTTAATAATCCTATATTCATTTAGTGCTGATAGTAAAGAGTATGAAAGTTAAGGGTATTAGACTTATTTTGTTTTGGTTAGATAGATAGTTTAAATTAGTTTATCTTGCTACTATATTATAATCAGTCCTATCATTGTCACGTTCCTATTGCAATGATTAACGTTAAGATTTTATGCCTTAGTAAGTGTAGGTATTATGCGGTTCTTATCCTATTATATATTTATATAATAATATAATATCTTTTTATCTAATTATATATGTATCTTAATGGCTTTCATAAAAGGAAAAAAACTTGATAATGTAGTCAGAAAAAAAAAAAATGATATAATGTCAGCTCTTTATGTGTAATCTTATTTATTAGCTATAAATAGATGTATATGGCAAACGTTGTGTTTATTTAATTCCGAAAAGTTTAAGTTATTTGTTATATAGTATAAGATAAATAATGGTTTGCTCACTAATAGTCTAACTTTTGTCAATAGGATGTCTTACCACTTAATGTATATCTGGATCCATCTATCTTGATCTTTTCCATTCTTTCCGTTACAAGCGTGATAGCCTACTTTATCCAGTAGACAATCAATTAGATTTGTTATAGTGGTGGATTTTGAAAAGGAATCTCGCCTCGAGACGTATCTAAGTTTTCTCTCCTCGCAGATACAAATAAATGACCTATTAATGACCGGTGATTCAGACAGCGGGGGTACAGAAGACTATTATGTATTTTAATAGGAATACAATCGTGCCTTCAAAGATACGGGTGTTCTACAATGTGTATGAAGTCAGGATCGTCCACACTGTCAGACATATATCGAAGATCTTCTAATTTATAAGTATGTGAGACTTACAGTATACTAATTTACATAATGAGACTACGAGCAAGAGGTAATATTTACTTTTACGAGGGCTGTATACTCTTAAGATTATAAAACCATTAGCTATATACACAGTATCGGACACTAGCCTCAGTAGAAATAACTAGCTGGACATATTTGCCTCTCAAGTGGCGTGAGGATTCGTCATAAGGGCTGAACTCTAATCAAAAGTGGTGCAATGAATGTAAATCGACCTCGTCACCCTCAATGTAACTCTTAACTAAAAAGATAGAACTCTTAAGTCTACGTTATATAAAACATTGGATATTTGTAGAATTACAATATAGTTTAACTACAAGAATATACAACATTTTAACTCATTACTGACAATCAGTTCAATATATATTACTAGTCGATAGAAGAATGAATTAGATGAGGTGTGGTCCAAAGTCTGTTATATTAATCTTCCACGACTGCTTAATGGTTAGTGAGAGTAATTTTAAGGATATTCTCAGGCCGGCCTAATTTTCGTTTTTGATGAGAAGGTTTTTAATGTTTCCTATATGGAATTATACAGGTCTAATCGAAACTAAATTAAATGTGTCGGATTTGTTGGGGAAACTTAGTGTTTGTTTGTACAGCAATAGTTTAAGAAGTATCTGATGCGTAAATTGAAAATGTTAATGGTCAATTTGAAAACGTCGAAATGATTTACTCTAATTATCGCCAAGAGAAGTGTTACCGACGTCTCCTATAGTAGTTATGAGTAAGTGAAGAATTATAGTGTGTAAAACAGTGTGCTTGTGACGAGAATAACCCCTGTGTCATTCCACCATCTGTATCATGGAGTTGTGAGCGGTGCTGCCACGTAGTTTACGGTCGTGCTACTTGCCGCCACAATGATAATTTAATATTCAGAAATTAGAGGAATGAAGCGAGGTAGGTGTCATATTTTAATAGGACACCTCAAAAACTATAAAAATTTCTTGCCAAGTACTTAGTTTTATGATTTCTATAAGATAGTAGTCCAGAAAGTATGAAGTATTGCTCAGATGTAAAAGATAAGTCTCTCCTATGCATTTACTTTTAATAATATGTGTCATAACAGCATACCTAGGAGTGTACTGTCAATTCTGAACCCTCTTGATAAGTGTATTATTTTTAATATAGTTCCAGAGCTCGAGAAAGGCTGATTTATTGATTTCCATGACGAAAAGAGTTACAATGTGGTCTTTAGATATATGTTGTCTTCTTGCTCCACTATAGTATTACCTGTTTGATTTGGATATCTAACTAATTCAGGCTAAAATAAATAAGGTTAGTATGCTCTATAAAACTGCTAATAACAATGTTAAATTATGGTCGTACTTCTATTTGCATTCAGATTGATTGTGAGATGATCAAGAACATTGGTTATAATCAGGATATGTCTTACTTAGGCATAGATAACCCTAGAGAGTCTATGTACAGTATGGAATGAGCTTGCCTAGTATTTAGAATCTTTCGTTAAGATGAAAGGGAATTATGCCTGAAAATATTTCCGGGCTTTAATGCACTGGTTGAATGTTTTCTTTTATTTCTATAAACGTTTTCAAAGGATAGTCTAGAGAAATGGAATTTTAATAGCTCCTTTAATTTTAAATACGCTTAAATCTAAAGAAAAAGAGGAGCTTGTCGAGATTTCATACCTTCTCTCATTCTTGTTTGAAGCGGAGTTATTCTTAGGAGTAGACTGTTTAAGGAACTGAATATTGATATTTTCAAAAGTTATGGATATTTAGTAATCTAGTTGATTTATGTGCTGCTGAAATAGGTTTCAGAAGGTAGTCAATACGCATGTATCTTATATTCGATAGCTCGAGGGAAGAGATCCTACTAGTGGAACATTGAGTGGGAATCGTAACCCCATTATGTAAGTTCCTGTTGACTGCTCCTCTTGAGTGTCTAGAAGTGGGGATGTTTTGTCTATAATCTCTTGAATGCATAGGTTGAGGTTAGAATAATCTAAGTATCTAGAATGTGTGTTAGCTTCGTCCTGCTAACTCATTCTATAAATTATGTTCATCTAAGAGTAGAAATAATGTGTCAGTGGTAATAGCATTTTATATAGATGTTTAACTATAATATACTTACTTAATTCACAAAATCGACTAAGCTGCATGCTCCGGACAATTCCATAGATATGCAAAAATCCTAGTTTAACCATCTATATCAAGTTTCAATATTCTCTCTGTATATCTAAGTTTCAGTACCCACAATGATGCGATATTACATTGGTAGTACAAATAGATTATCTCGAGAATCTCTCTAAAAGCTATTTTCCTAAAATATTATGTTCTCCTATACGCTCATAATAAATTCGATTTACACTGAATAGCCAAATTATTGTGTGGAATACTATTATACTAGAAAATACTATTGTTATCTTTATTCTGGTGTATTTATCATTATTTATGAGCTATTAGGTAATTACTGTGAGATATTTTTATAAATTAGATTGATACTAGGAATCTTTTTGTCCAATTTGTAAATATAATTTTAAACGTAAACTTTTAGAAAGCTTTTTATGTTATGGATTTTTATGTAGTCTGTACTGGGAATGTCTTGGGATAGAGCAGTGTGGTGTGCTTAATATTTTATATAAAATAGTTTAAATTTTACTTATTTTATCAGCTTTTAAGAGTTTACGGAGAAAACTATTAACCTTCTCCTCCTCCGAAGTATGTTTGTGATAAATAATGATGATTTTTAATAATTGATGGGAAGTGTTTTAAATTTATTGAGTGGATGTTGGAGTTATTGTTTTTTGTAAATTATTTGACAAATCGTGATTATTCAATCAATAATTTACGCTTTTTAGCCTGTTGTTGCTAGGATCGCACTTAACCAAATATTATAATTGATACGATCTTTCTTTAAAGGATCAGTTTGAAAGGTGAAATATCAGTTTTTTGAAACTATGAAATTGAGAAACTTTAACTTGGCGATTGATTATCATAGAAATGTTTATGGCTATCTGTCTTAACCTTTAGACAGGTAAACTGCGCAATAAATACTCGTCGCACCGTACATACCTACCTTTTAGAAGTCAACTTTCAAAAGGAGCAAAAATATTATAAAAAATCTTAAATACGGTAATAGTGGGCACAAATTTAGCAATCGTCTTTTAGTTGAAGATAAAATTGTTTTTTGTGGAACCTTCAAAATAAATATTATCGGAGGAAGTCATAGTTGGGTGAAATTGTAACTAAAATTTCAGGGGATTGTTTTTAACTTATAGCCTTCATGTTTCATTTGTCTCTTGCAAAACGTTAAACTGTTTTGTATCAGAGTACTGATGATTTCACATTGAGAATTTAAACAAAAAATAATCTTGATGAAAGAACAATTTACCTCTTATAGGAGGTGTAACACTTGTTATTATTGACATGATATAATTTTTGTCTCCAATCTTTAGAATTTAGCGATCTCTGTATCAAAGTTTAAATGGGTAAATTTGTAATTTAAGGTATATAATTGTATTAAAGTTTATTTAAAGTTTTAATTAGGATAATTTTAGGGGAATTACTTTATTAACTTACCACGTCCCTTTGGGAAGGTCCCGTCCAGTGCCACCAGTTCTTAATGCTAAATGAGGAACATCCTCAATATCGATAACTAACGCTCCAAATCTTGCCCTGGCCATATCATAGAACGTATTATAATGATCAAACTTTAATTTATGTCTGGATCTTAGTTTAAGGATAAAAAGCAGCACTAGTGCTTTATGAGAACTTTTATTTATACAAATAAAACTTTTCGGAAAACCAGTTTCCATCATCATGCTAAAAAATACATAAAAACAATAAGCAATACATAAAATAAGTAATGGAGACGCATACCAATAGCATAATATAAGCAAGATAAATATTTACTTTACAAACAAAGTCCCCTACCAACCTACACATTATAGAATCCTTATACATCGCCAACACCAAACCTTCTATCAATAAACGATTAGCGGACCCCATACAATTACTATTCCTGTTAATCAGTCGTGGAAGTGTAATATAACAGTATTGCTATTCCTTTCTTCTTCTTCGACTTAAATATTAAGTGTCACCTGGAATTAAATGTTGTTATTTTTAGTTACAATTTAATCTATTAAAGTTAAACATGTTATAAACTTAGAAGTTATTTTTGGTTGAGTTAATGATTGTATTAGTCATATGCGTCCTGTTCAGCTTAGGCGTCTCACTGCGTTTAACGTTTGCATTTTCCACCATTGAATACTGTTATATAAGGTTTATAATCTAGGAGTAAAGCCCTGTAAAGTAAATATTTATCTTGCTCATATTATGCTATTGGTATGTGCCTTCATTACTTATTTTTTGTATAGCTTATTGTTATGTATTTTTTAGCCTGACGATGGAAACAGTGGTTTTCCGAAACGTAGTATTCGTATAAATAAAAGTTTCTCCATGTTGAAAGCCCTGGTGATGCTTTTCATCCTTAAACTAAGATTCTCGACAAATAGAATTTGGATCGATATAATACGTCAGAAATATGCCCAAGCTACTTTTTGAACCGTTAGACATTTGGAGGATCTTCATTTCAGACGAGAGAAGCAGGGGCTGGACGTGGACTTCCTAAGGACGTGTAGGGTAGATAATATAATCCCTTATTTCATTAGATTTAAACTTTATATTAAGCGTTTATACAATAGTAACTTATATAGAGGTTTCCAGTTTAAACTTTTGAATAAGGAGATCGCTTTTAAATCTAAAGATTGGAAACACATTAATCATCAATATATAAAGTGTTACGACCTCCTAAAGAGAAATGCAAAAAATTAAATAATAATAATAATAATAATAATAATAATAATAATAATAATAATAATAATAATAATAATAATAATAATAATAATAATAATAATAATAATAATAATAATAATAATAATAATAAATAAATAAAAGCTTACAAAAAATTGCAACGAAAGAAACATTATTAAAAGTAATAAAAAGATCAGTTTAAAAGTCTTTTGAAAGCTTCACACTCTTAAAATACTATATATAAATGTTTAAAAGAAAAGTTATATTTTATACCTCCGTCTTTCTTATTTTATACCATTTTTCCCGCATAAAAAATTCAGGAGTAACATGCGATATAATATATATATATATATATATATATATATATATATATATATATATATATATATATATATATAAAATTATAAGATATATATATATATTATATGGATATGTATATAAATATATATTAGTATATATCTTTTAAATATATGAAGAAGAGTTTGAATATTTTAGCGACACATGCGGTCATATGAAGAGACCTCTTCCTTTGGTTACTAAGGACAAGGAACCCCTTTTGTTAATATATATTATATATATATATATATATTATATATATATAATATATATATATATATATATATATATATATATATAGGGCGACAAGGCCTAGCAACGCCGATCTTTTAATTTGTTCCTTGGCAAACTCCTGACGCACATTGAAATTTTATTGCTCGCTAGCAACAACGATTCCTGGAGAACTCTGGGAAAACCAAGTTTCGAGGCCAAATGGAAGAACATGGGCTAGTTCGCTCTGAAAAGGTGAAACCCTAGCCGTGAGTGTATAGCCTCAAGGACTAGGCATTGAAATCATTGCGCCAAGAATAGTTTTCTAGAATTTTCAGGGATCAGAGTTTTCGGGGTCAGAAGGAAAAAGATGCTGGTCCAGGCTGACAGGGCGAATGTCCTACCTGGGAGATGTATTATATATATAGTATATAATATATATATATATAGTATATATATATATATATATATAGTATATATATATATATATATATATATATATATAGTATATATATATATATATATATAGTATGATTATGATATATATATATATATATATATAGGGCTATTACTTGCTAAGTTCACCGAAAAGGTATTTTTATTAAAATTTTGTATTTTTTCCACTTTCGAAAGGGTTATTTTTTTTTTTTTTAACCAAATAAGCATAAAAATTAAAGTGGCAAAGATTTTTTTTAACGCAATAAGGAATATAACCTGTACTTACTTACTTACTTACTTAGCTTACTTACTTACTTACTTACTTACTTAGCTTACTTACTTTATTCTATAAGCTAACTAACGTTTTGCTTACATATTATAAAGTTGTATTATACTATTGTTTCTTTGGCAGTATGTGTAAATTTTGCTTTTCCCTCTCCATGAAAATTTTACCCTGTTTTTTTCACAAAAAAAAAATTACAGGAGGAAAGATAGTGGCCGAATGGTTTCATAATATAATATTATAGTATATATTATAATATATATATATATATATATATAATATAGTATATATATATATATAATATATATATATATATAAGTATATATATATATATATATATATATATATATATATATATATATATATTTATATATATATAAGTATATATAGTATATATATATATATATATATATATATATATATATATATATATAATATATATATATATATATATATATATATATATATATATTATATATATATATATATATATATATTAATAGTATATATATATATATATATATAGTATATGATATATATTAAGTATAGTATATATATATATATATATATATATTATATATATAATATATATATATATTATATTATAATATATATATATATATAGTATATAATATATATATATATATATATATATAAATATACATATATATATATATATATATATATATTTATATATATATATATATATATAATATTATATATAATATATATAGTATATATATATATCTAATAATATATATATATATATTATATATGTATATGGTTTTGTCGTCACCAACCTAACTGTCTGCTTCGATCTACTTGGCTGCGAGTAGTGATTTACTAAGGTCGACTTTAGCTTATCTTTTTAGGCAGTTCCGGCTACTCGGTTGCTATGTAGGGAGACTTCAACCACGCGGCCACTCGTTTTGGGGCGACTCTGTCACCTCGTCAAAGTCCAAGATCCTCGTAAATGTTCTAACCCCCTTTTCTCCTGCGTTGCCTTAGCACAGGGCTCCCTACATATGAACTTTTAGATACACACACTTCTTCCTGTACTGATATTTCCTTTTGGTCCCATTCCATTATGGATCCCATTACCTGTTCCCGCTATGATTATTTAAACGTCATGTCATTACCCATTAGCTTTAAATGAGCTTGTACCGAGCCTAATGTTAAAATCTAACTCCAGCCAGCGGTATGACCTAGAGTAATGGACCCCTTTTTATCAGGCCACAGCTATCCCACTTTCTCCATTCAATAAGCGGTTTCCGACTTTTGATGATGCCTTTCACTTCTTCCAGCAAGTTATCATCACAGCAACAGAAGCTTGCATTCCACAATCTTCTGCAGGCAGGCTGTCGGTAACCCCTTGGTGGTCCCACAAGTGCCCACAAGCTAGCCGAAAAGTAAGAAGGAAACTCTACAGGCAATACAAAAGGACCAGTGCCTCCCCAAACATGATTATTTTTAAACAGCTGCGGCGAGATCTCGGCGAAAAAATCGACAAACATAAAAACAATATTTTGAAACTTATATTTCGACTGTCAACTCTACATCTTCCCATCCTTCAGTGTGGAAAATTGCAAAGAAAATATCTCGTCGCTCTAACAACTCCTCACCGCACAGTCCATCTGTTTGGGCTTGTTATAAACCCGCACGATCTCCGCTCCTGCTGTTTGTTGGCAGATGGGCATTAAGGTTTAAAGTTTTTTTCTTGCCGCTCGAATTCTTTCCGCTATCTAGAAGCCTTTCAAAAATTGAGAACTAACACTGCACTGCCAGACATTTCAACAATATATTACCGTCTTTTTACACTTGCAGAGTATCAAACTACACAGGCGAATAGCAAAGATGGTAATCTTGGCCTAGACATAATCTCGTACATTATGCTGCGTCATATCCATTACTCGGCATCAGCGTTTTTGCTGGATCTGTACAACAGAATCTGGATCGAATCTTCTTTTCCATCTATTTAGACTACAGCTTTTGTAATTCCTATCACCAAACCTGGGAAAGATCTAAAGTTGGTGGATAATCAAAGACCAATTTCGCTGACCTGTCATTCTTGTAAATTAATGGAGGAAATGGTTTCAGGTCGCCTTTTCTCTGTTCTGGAGAGTCGCCAGACTTTTTTAAACTCTCAGTTTGGTTTCCGCAAGAATCGTTTGACCGCGAATTCCTTGTTAAAACTGAACCATGACATCCGGGAAGCCTTCTCAACTGGCGGGATGGTTCTTGGTGTCTTTTTTTTTTTTACCTTGAAAAGGTTGATGACACAATGTGGAGAACTGGAGTTCTCTTAAACTCCATTTTCGCTTTCGTTTCCGTTGGACAACGTCCTTTTGCAATTAAATGCCTTCTGTCAAATAGATCCATCCAGATTCGGTGCTCTTCTATTCTGTCACGCCACTTTACTTTGGATGAGGGGTTCCGCAGGGTAGTGTGTTCTAAGTGTATTACTATTTGCTCTCGGATTTAATGACATCATACTTCTTTCCAGCGACGGTCAATTTTCTGCCTTCTATGTTGATGCGCTTGCGCTATATATAACCGGTGCCCAAGCCTTGCGTTTTCTCGAAGCGACTAACTTCACTAGATATTGACAATATTTCACAATGGGGTAACTCATATGGCTTCCATTTCTCACCCACCAAAACCTCAGCAGTACGTTTTAAGAAAAATTGAATCGAATAACCTGCTTCCTTCTTCCCGCGAGCCTAACCTTAAATATATGGTTCGCCCATTCCTGTAACTTCACAGGTCAAATTTCTAGGCCTCATTCTAGATGACTACTTAACTTACGCACCGCATATTAAACTCCTGAAAACGACTTGTTATCGCTTGCTTGACCTATTAGGCATCATCTCCGCCTCAAATCTTGGGTGCTGATCTGCAAAGTCCCTTTTACGTCTTTATCGCCGGCTAACCCGATCGAAGCTGGACTAATGGGCGTGGGTGTAGGCATATTTGTCAGGCGCTCCGCCAACTCTAAATACTACCTGTTAGATTCCATATAAAACGAGGCGATCCGCATCTCCACTGGAGCCTTCCGATCGTCCCCCCGGGTGAGTCTTGAAGTTGAATCCAATGTGATGTCACTCTCTCTTCGAAGGGAATACATCATGTGCACAAGTTATCTTCGCTTTCAAACCCCAATACTGTCTGCTCTGACACCGATTCTGCGGAAGATACCTCAGAATCCTAATTACTGGCCATTTTCAAACACAGTTTATAACGTTCTTAATTCCTTAATATCCCTTTGCAAAAGGTGCTGCCTTTCTCTTATGACGAAGGGAATATACTGTACCTAGGCTGTTCTCTGCTCCCACCATTTTCTTGATCCTGACCTCTCTCTCTCCAAATCTAGCCACCCTGCTGCCTTGTTAAAGGCATCATTCCTGTCTCATTCCGTAGTTCACTGTGAATTTACTCCAGTGTTTACTTACGGCTCTAAAACAGGGAACAGTGTGGTGCGACTGATGTCTTTCCTGACCATAACCTTTCCCATACCATCTCCTCTCATGCTTCAATTTTTACGGCAGAATTAATGGATATAATGATTTCCCTTTCTCGAATTCTATTCCATAACCAAGACCACTCTTATGTCATTATTCAGATTCTCTCAGCGCGCTCCAGGCTCTTAAAACTCCTTATTCTTAAAACACAATGGAATCCACTGTACAACAATTTTTTCGTCTGCTCCACGTTCGTAAGAAACAAATCATACTATGTTGGACCACCTCTCATGTAGAGATAACTGGCAAAGAAATCGCCGATAGAGAGGCCAAAATAATTACCTCATCTTTTCGCAGCTCTTCCAGGTACCTCCCGGATGTCATTCGACAAGGCCGCTTCCCATGCAAACTGTATTACTATCGCTGCTTCCTACAAAGCTTTCGATCTTATTGGCAAGAATGTTGGACGAATGATCAGCGGGGAGCGAAACTTAGAAATATAAAGTTGAGCATTTTTGAATGGTCTTAATCCACCAACGAAAGCGCTTATACGATTCAATACTTGCACGCCTTCTCATTGGCCACACCAATATCACTCATAGCCATTATATGTCACGGGACCCTCCTCTCATCTGCAAATTTTACCGCTTCTGTACCCGCAATCTGTTCGCCATATCTTCATTGATTGTTTCCAACTGAACCACATTCGCCGTCGTAATTTTCCGACTATATGGTCCATAACACCTTCTAAAAGGTTATACCATATCTTATCTGAATCTTCAGATTATAGCAGTAATTCTATTTTCTTGTATCTTCAAGAAATGAATATTCCTTACAATATAAGAGTTTGTTATGAAATATTAGGACTATTTATAATGTAAGGATATAATTTAAGTAGTTTTTATTTATTTTTGACTGAATATTTATTTCGCGATTCAAATTTTCTTTGACATTTAAAATATGCATAAGCCAGGACCCACCCATGGAGTTGATTTATTGCAACGTAGTGTGGCCGCTCTTTGTGGAGGCGCATGGTGGGTCTTTACATTGAGCTCAAAGAAAAGAATATATATTGATAGTATAATATATATTATATATATATTATATATAAATA
>JABUQX010098106.1:20000-22316 GCA_015478945.1 Trachelipus rathkii
CTGCAACAACAAATACATAGGAGAAACTAATAATTTTACTATCAGATTTCAACAACATAAAGATGATCTAAACCGTGACAAACAAACCTCGGCATTAGTAAAACACCGGCAAAGTTCAGGCCACACCTTCAATATAAACTCCCCTACTATCATAAAACCCGTTCAAAATACCGAAACCAGGAAAATAATCGAATCCTTCATAATAAAAAATAGTACCAATCTAAATATACAAAGGGGCGAAATAAATATAGACGAAGTTACAAATAAATATCTAAAAATGTCTACAACACTCAACAAAATACTAAAGAAAGTTTAAAAATTGAATAAAAGGGAACATAGCGTCATCGATAAATAGAAACACCAAGTTGCCAGAAATCCATCGGAGTTAAAGTCATTTCATCTTTTAAAAATATTTTTCAGTCCTGAAGAAGTATGTCGATCATTGACTACGAAAGCTAGACTTAATTAGTGTTAATGTTTTTAAACTTATATATAAAATGTGAATAAATTTCCTTATCAAATGATTTCTTTGTAAAATAATTTTTTTTTAGAAAATTGAAAATATAACTACCTCAAGGGATAATATTCATCCATATATTATTTATATATTATATATATATATATTATATATATATATATATATATATTTTTTTTTTATATAAAAAAAAAAATATATATATATATATATAATATATATATATATATATATATATATATATATATATATATATATATATATATATATATATATATATATATATATATATATATGAAAATATATATATATATAATATATATTATATATTATATATATATATATATATATATATATATATAATATATATATAATATATTATATATATAGTATAATATATATATATATATATATATATATATATATAATATATATATATATAAATATATATATATATATATATATATATATATATATATATAATATATATATATATATATAATATATATATATATATATATATATATATATATATATATATGATTATTATGTATAGTATATATATATATATATATTATATATAAAATATATATAGTATATATATAATATATATATATATAATAATATCCTATTGTATATATGATATATGATATATTATCATATAATATATATATATATGTATGTGTATATATGATATTATTATTATATATATATATAGTATATATATTAATATATATATATAGTATATTATATATATATTCAAAATGGTATATAATTTATATATATATATATATATATATAAATATATAGTATATATGTATATATATATAGTATTATATAATATATATAGATAATATATATATTATATATATAGTATATATATATATAATATATAGTATATTAATAGTATTTATATATATATATACATTATATATAGTATATATTAATATCTATATATAGAAGATTTTTTTCCTTCGTCTTTTTAACTTTAGTTTTTTAGTTTTTATTTTTTTTTTTTTTTTTTTTTTTAGAAAATAGGGGAAATTACTGTTTTAGCTAGAAGATGAAATTTTTTTGGCTAAAATTTATTATTATGGCAATTATTATTATTATATTATTATTATTATTATTATTATTATTATATTATTATTATTATTATTAATTATTATTGATTATGTATTATTATTATTATGTATTATTATTATTATTATTGATTATCTCTTGATTATTATTATTATTTTTAATTATTATTAGTATTTATTATTAATGTATTATTATTATGTATTATTATTATTTTTTATTTATGTATTATTATTTTATTATTATTATTATATAATTGTTTTATTTTATTATGTATCTATTATTATAATTATTATTTATTTAATGTATTGATTATTATTATTATTATTGATTATTATTATTGATTATATTATTATTATTATTTATTAATTATTGATTTATGTATTATTATTTCTATTGATATTATTATGTATGTATTCTGCTTTTATATTTTCAAAGTCAATGTTGATTGTTGTCAATTTGGTATTTATTATTTATTATTAATTCTTATTATTATTATTATTAATTATTATTATGTATATTATTATATATTATTATTATGTATTATTATTATGTAGTTTATTATTATGTATATAATCTATTATTATTATTATTTCTATTTTATTTTTCTTTATTTATTTATTATTATTCTACTATTATTATTATATTATTATTATTGATTATTTATTTTTATTTTATTCAAATAATTCAGTTTCATTATTATTATCTATTTCCCATAACAGGTTATTATGTAGAGGTGGCGGAGTAGCTACTTTGGCGGT
>JABUQX010098107.1:0-12500 GCA_015478945.1 Trachelipus rathkii
GAGGATTTAGAGATAATCATCCTTTCCTGTTTACAAGATGTATGATGAAGGTATAGAGATATCTTTTGATAGATACAAGTCTATGTACTGACTCAGATTTATATGACTTTGATTAGTGGAGAGAAGTAGGAGCCCACGCAGGGCAGGATTTATACGATTTTATATTAGATATAGAAGTGAAAATTTTCACTTTATTTATATAGAGTATTAGTATATGCACATACGTCGCCATTAGTGTGGCTATTCTCCATATCCTATATAATATGTTAAGGATGCGATCATCCTTCTCGATAAAATCGTAATGTGAGTTGATTTTTTATAGCTATTGATATATCTAAGGATCTAAACGGTTATATAGGGGATATTAGGAGAGTTGACATATCTTAAGTGTAAGTACGGCCAGAAGCGAGTAGTGAGCAGTCACCATTATTTATATACTCTTATGTATAATATGTATGAATAGTTCGAGAATATTACGTATAATAGGGGAAGATAAAAATTTATTGCGTTATTGTACAGTAGAAGAAAATTAATATATGTAGTAGTATGGTAGTGGTACATAAATGAATCGGATTTATCTTACTTAATACAACATGATGGGTGTGGTAGTTCTACACATTAATATGTTATTGGAGGATAGTATATATAAATTTTATATAGATGGCCTCTTTACTTGCACTTAATTTTCACTATCATGTCTACAATAGTAGAATTAATTATTGTTCAATTAACAATTACAGTTTTTTTATTTATAAATTTTTTTTAATAGGGGCCTTCTATTAATATGAATAGCTGTTTAATTTTTTAATTTATAAATTTAGTCAGAAGATGTCAAGTAGAAAATAAGGAACGAAATTCTTCTAGGCTATACATTATAGATAGTTCAGTTTAAGAGGTGACACAATATTATGATACACTATTTTGATTTCCTGGGGTTCAAGCTCTCTTAACGACTGTTAATCCTCGAGGAAGGGGGACCCCATTTTTTCTCATTAAGCTGAGGGAGGGTCTCCATCTACAACAAAGATATCTATCTGTTGACTATTGGCGAAATCGATTATATGTTTAAGTTATATTGGATTAAGTAGTTTAATCTTGTGAGCTATTCCAGTAAATATTAGCTTTTTGGGCTGGATAGTACGTAGATCGAACTAAATAAAGTATAATATATTTATTACGAAATGATGTCTCGACGTAGACACTCCAATGGTTATTGGTAGTAGCAGCATATGGATGATTTTAACACTCAGAGTATAGACGACCAGTGGGAGAGTGGTGGGGATAATATACGTTGAATGGCTTTTTCACGGGATATTGGGATGTAGGCCCAAAATTTAATAGATAATAATCCGTTAGATATTTGTTTACGCTATTGTATGCAACGTTAAGGTGGTGAATAGCGAAAGGTCGGACGTGAGACAGTGCTTTGTGAAATATTACGTACATGTATAAGTACCATACGCAGGTGTAGGGAAAGGAAGAAAAAGGATAGTACTTAGGATTGGATTTCCTAACGTATGTTGAGAGAGATCCTAAGAGAGAAGATAATAGTACATCATGCGATGGCTAATGACACTCACGACGGTATCTTGGTGCTTTTAGTCGAAGACACTCTGTCATGATTAGTATAAATTAACGTTATGTTTCTACGCAACTTTAATTACATACTAAAGGTATTTGACAAAGGAAATACTCTTGTCTACGACTAATCGGATATTCTGCGTGGACTGAATTAATATGAGAGTATACATTCCCCATTATCAAAATACTAATACTCTATCACATAGCCCATCAGACAATTCACGTAATAATTACAATATTCAAATCAACATTATTCATATACTCAGCTCTCCAACAAAACGTAAAGAATTGTATGCAGCATAGATCATCACACTAACAATTCAACAGACCAAATACTATCACACCGTTAGGGTGGCTGCGGATGTGCCTGAGGTGAAGATTTCAGCTCAGCAAGAACGGCAGATAATACTAGTGGAGGTGAAAGCTAGTCAACGTTTCACTCTACTCTCTACTAACAGCAGACTAGATGTTTATCATATATCTCTAGCAGAACGAAGGGATATGAGAAGATATATACCAGCAGAGACAGTGGACGCAATAAGACTAGACTCTTCCAATCGATGGTATCAGAGACTTGGGATATACAGTGGTGACCTCTCTACAGTATGGTGTTTAGGGACTCACACGTACTAGGCAATAGAAAAAGAGAACGTTCATGAATAGAGAAAGGTGAAACTGGGAATATGTCAAATCTGACGAGAAATGCGAATATATTAGAGATATATATTAGACACAACATGTATTTTTCTATATATAATATATCATATAATACGCATTCGAGTATGCATGAGATGGAGGGCTATAAAGCCCACTTTGAGTATTTTTACAAATTTTAGAGGTTCTGATTGTTAGGAGATATAGAGGAGATGTGATAATGACATATATATATCTACTGAGTTTAAAACTTAAAGGGACATCGTTTATATTGGAAGGGGTGTCTGGATTATGAGAGCCGTGGTGGTAGCACTTAATATATAATTATTTAAAAGTTTAATATCATGTTATAGAGGTGATAAATTCAGTGAAATGAGATGGATTGGGAACAGAGCAGAAAATTAATAGAATAATATGAGAGGGAAGAGAGAGATTTGAGAATGGTTGCGAGTAAAGGTTTAGTTGAATACTTTGACAAGGAGTTGACACGAAGCAAATTCGACAGTGCATGGTCACCGGCAAGATAGGCACGAATATATACCCGATCAAATCTAATCATACTGACATAGATCATGCAGGTTGGATTAGGTGTATAGATGTGATATCAAATATCGATTCAATTAGTAGTAACCCTACAGAGAATAATTTTATCTAAGTCTACTCGTATCCAATCATCCAGTCAGCTATAACAACTTACTCGAGTTGGTAGGCTGACGTAGGACGTAAAGCTGGACGCGAAACGTACGCAGCTGGTCAATTAGCAACTTGCGTACATGCAGAGTATGATGAGCTTATAGTATTAGCATTGTCTATACTTGCAGACTCCATTGAATTAGTATCCTCGGAGCACTACAGCTATATCACAGAGTGACAACATATATAATACTTAACTATAGCGAAAAATCAATCATGGAACTGTCATGTAATTATTGGTGCAGAAAAGATGTAGTTAAAGTTCAACAGTTGATTATGTACGTAGGTTGAGTCCATTATCTGCGTTTTTAAGAACCCGGAGGGCTTTCGTTTAATTGCCTTCTCTCAAGGCTAACATGGGGGACTAAAACAGATAGACTTAAGGCGCGGCAGAATACATCCGGAGGGACTATTGCCAAGCCTGATCGGTGACATACTGCTAAAGGTGGGTACGGCAGGCAAGCTCTACTCTAGGAATTATTGTTAAATTCTGTGCTCTCCATAGGGCAATCCAAATAATACTAAAACTCAGACTTGCTCGACTGCTGAGGATTGGCATACAGGCGTGTACTACTATACATATCCCTGATTAGTCATTGAGAGCCATAATTGTATCGCATCTAAACGGAAATCTAATGTCTCACGCCGTATAATATAGATACTACTGTTATAATATACGTATATATATGTTAACTTATATATATATATATATATATAATATACACATGATATAATATATATATATATATACTAATATTATATAATATATATATATATATATATATTATATATATATTATATATATGATATATATATTGACTATCTTACAAAGTAAGCAAAAGTCATAACTTGTGATTTGTGCGAATATTCGGCATGGTGCTTTTCACGGAGATATCACATTTAATTTTTATAGGTGTCGATCATATCTCTCGTACCATCTAGCAAGACATTTATATCTTAGATTCAATTCCAAATGCTCTATAAGGTGTCTAAACACATAGATAGCTAGCGGTAATCTCTCTAAACACCTCTTTCTAATAGCATGTTCCTCTCACTTCATATTCCCTTATAACTAGGATTTATACTTTCTCAACTAAATTGCACCATCAAGATGAGGCAATCTTAAAACTTCAACTAAAAAAAGTTTAACCACTGGAAGATGAAGTGCGCGACAACAGAATTAGTCGGAGCGATGACTAGAGAACCACAATTGTCTTTCAAATTAGTACATCCATTCCACTTGCATTCTCAAAGCTTCAGTGACTCACGTACTATTGTCAACTCCATAGCGTGAATGTAGATATTATATATTGCACGCATAAATTAGATGAGTCTCGTGAATAAGCATGACAGACTAGATATACCTGAGTCATAAGCAGATCAGATATTTAATATATAAAATAGCATAACAGCTAAAGTTGAGGCAGAATTCGGGACATAATGAGACCATATATGAGCACTATAGCTCCATAGACAAAGAAATAGATAAAGTACACCTAGCACGCAGAAATAAGTCATAATATTTAGGAAAGAAGGGATTGACTTATTTATGGCAAGCAGAGCGCGCAGACCAGCCCCAGTAATAGCAACTCTTTTTGCAGCAGAAATTAAAAAGAAGGGAACGATCAGTGATACTGCTTTGTGATGGAGACTATCCTATGAACATAAACGCAAACACACCATTTCTATAAAAACTGTATATAATTGTAAATAAAAATAGTACATATACTACCATGATTCTTTCTCATATTTGAATGATAAAATATTATGAATTTATAATAGTTATAATTATACCACATAAATAAATATATATGGTGTATTGTTTATATATAAATATAAATATAATTGATATTATTAATATATTATTTAAAATATTAAAGTGACAAATCCAGACTCATAAGGCAAATGTCGATAAGTGTATAATCAAGGATAGTATACTTCAATGTATCATCAATAATTATCTATTATTCATAAATTAATATGGGGTATATTACTTAATGATAATTATAGATAATTTCAGATACAGTATAATATTATTTAAAATATATAGATTATAAGTAGATTGGGTAAATACGTAAATAATTCATGGTTATTAAATCCAGGAAGTAACCTCTAATGTGTGCGATTTAATTCAGAAGTGTAAATATTATTATTAAAATTTATATATTAATATGTGTATTAATTATTTATAATATTATATTTATATTTACTTTAAAAAGAAACCTAACTCTCGTATAATTATTTAACAGAATTTAATAGTAGGTTGGGAATGAATAAGCATTTAATTTTATTTTTATTATAAAAATATAATAGGTGGTAAATAGTAGGGAAGTAATTACCTGACGGTCTCTAAGATAGTCTGCATATGATACACCTCAATAATTTCACCCACTATTGTAAATATCAATACTATTATTTATTGTACAATGAACCAAAAATGAGCATTCTTTAATAATTTATATATTGATAACTCTATGACATATCTATTACCAAAAACTCACGCTCTACGAATTACGCAGGGGAAAAAATTGTTTCATTAGGAACGTCTTCTTTCGGGGGGTGGTAAACTTTTCACTTGGGGCATTAGGAGAATCACTCTTGAACGCCTTTTGCTCTTCTGGAGCATGTCATTGCAAAATTCCGTAGTTTCATGCATCTTTAGAGGCTTGTGATGATATATATTATATTATAATATTATTAAAAATATATAGTATAGTATATATATATATAGTATATATAATAGTATATATATATTATATATATATATATATATATTAATAATATATATATATGATATATAGTATAATATATTATACAGCATATATATAAGATAATATAGTAATATATTATATATAGCTATCATATATTATATATATATATATATCATATATTATAATATATATATATATATATATAATATATATTATATATAATTATATATATAATATATATATATAAATATATTTCTTTATCTCTTCTATTCTCCCCAAGAATGGAAGTAAGGTGCGTAACGAGCATCGGAAAGACAAAGCATGTAAGAAGCAAGCTGACATAGAGTCGAAAAGAAAAAGCCAGCCTTACCGAGCCTCAGTACTCATGTAATTAATTATATATATATATATATAATTATTATATGTATATATATATTATAGTATATATATATATTATTATATATATATATATATTATAATAACTATATATATATATAATATATATATATATATATATAATATATATATATATATAATATATAGTATAATATATGATATATTATATATATATATATATAGTATATATATATAATATAAGTATATATATATATAGTATAGTATATATTATAATATATAATAGTATATATATTATATCTATATTATATATAGTGGTTGGGTTAGGGTTATTGTAGGTGATATATATAATATATACTATTATTATATATAATATATATATATATATATATATATATATATATATATATATATATATATAATACTTTATAAACGGCCTTGGTAGTATCACACCAATATATTTTACCATACTAACAAAATTGCCATTTTTGTTAGTTCAATTTTCGTAGTCAATAAAATTAACTTTTATATAAACGTTACCGTTTTATTTTCTTTTTTTTTTTTTTTTTACAGTTATCACCGGCACTCACGGGCGAGCCCTATCAAGAGGGTATGTTTGCAGGCAAAAATTTCATCGCAGCGCAATTACGATGGATGCAAGACGCAGGCTTTAAAGTAGGGAGATTAAATTCAGCAGGAAACACTGAAGATGGAGAGAGTTCCACAGAACAGTGGTGGAGGGAAAAAAAACAGCGCAGCAAACTAGCCTGGAGTTACAATATCTACGACAAAACTTCGTGCGCAGATACAGGCACCCTTGGGCTATGGCGCGGGTGTAAAAGGGGTGGTAGCGAGTGGTAAGTTCCCGAAAACCTTGCAGATGCGGATATCGCTATAGAGAGAGATAAGCCCAAACATTCTGCGCCGCAAAGAATTAGAGTTCAAGTGAACTGGAAAGTACATAAAAGTTTATAAGCCTTTGGCCTTTAAATCAACCCTGTCAAAAGCGGGTGAAACCAGAGCCACCCAGATATAGAGAAGTACTCTATACAAGGCTGGATGATGACCTTGTATAGCTGGAGTAACTGAGAAGAACACAAATCAGGCTAACTCTACATATAGAACTCTTTGTTGCTTGTGCAAGCAATACAGCAACCGTTGTGAGGTAGAGGTGTCCAAGACAAGGTTAAAAGACTAGACCAACGACGGATTCATCGCCAACCGGAGAGACGAGAGAACCGTCGAAAGAGATAAAAAAGTTAGAAGGTATTTTAGAGAGGGAGATTTGTAGAAGTTGGGGTTTTAAGAATTGGAATTCACAAGGTTGAAGACGACCCACCTGCAAATTCTTATCTAAGCAGCGGAATAGAATCGAAAAGATAAGACGAGAGGCAATTTAGAAGTAAGCAGATGGAGCAGACTTGAATGAGTTGAAGAATAGGGTCCGAATCATCGGCATGTTGAGTTGGATAGAGTTAGTAGTGTGGCAGGTGAGAAGATCAATTTGATGAAAAGTAGGAATAAGTTAGGAGATAAAACAGAACTCTGAGGAACTCCCCCATGAAAAGGAAAAGATGAAGTCGCTCCATCAACGCGTAGAGCCGATGTTTAGCGACTTGATAGAAACTAATCATAAGTAAGCAAAGAGAAGGAGGAAAGGAGGGGAGCTTTGGAGAGCAATTGATGCGTGGCATTATCCGGACTATATGGCTTTGGATATGTCAAGTCGCCACTGACGCAAGTCTGCCAGAGTCTCCTAAGAGCGGAAACCATAATCGGTTTAAATAGGAAAGTATAAATCTTTTTCCAGTAGAGCTGAAACACAAAAAGCCTACTAGCGAGTCGATAAGAGAGAATGAGATTCCTGATGGTCTAAGAAGTGAGAAGTGAGAAGGGATCAAAGATCTTAGATAGAATCAAGTGAGAGCTATATGGCGCGTAGTTAGAAGGATCAGAGCGGCTTCCTTTTTTCGGATAGGTTGGACGATGTGCGATGCTTCCAACTGAGGAAAGTGTCTAGTATTAAGCATAGAGAATATAGTTGAACGAGGGGTGGTGTTCAGCAAGTAAGCACATTCCCATCAAAACTCGGCGCTTTTCCAACCCTGTGTTAAACCTTACTAAACTGGATAATAACCGAGTAAATATAAAAACATTTTGAGATTAACATTATTCGTTTTAAGTAAATTTTTGAAAAGAAAAGTTTTGAAATCGAAATCGAATCTAATACAATTAAAATCTGATATAGAAAATATTTTATAAAACTCGTAAATTAAGTTAACGGTTAACGGATGTAGGTGGAATTTTAACATCAGTTAATAGACGGTATTTTTTCGGGAATTATACGAAAGCGGTAAAATTAATCGAAAATTTTAGCGAGTTAATTAACGGATTAACGGATTAACGCTTTAATTCCACTTTGGATATATATTATATAATATATGTATTATATATATATATAGTAGTATAATATATAATATATATATATATATATAATAATGAATATATATATATATATAATTATATATATTATTATATTTATTAAATAGATATATATATATAAATATCTAATAGTATTATATATAAATAATATTATATTATATATATAAATATTAGATTAATAGGTAATGATATATATATAGATATATATATATATATATATATATATTATATAATATATATATAATATATTATTATATATATATATATATATATAGATATAATATAATATATGATATATAATAAGTGGCAGGTTGGGAATTAATAACTATGCAGAACAAGACCCAAATAGATTCATCGATTATGAAATGCAGTTGTGATTAGATTGTCAATAATGGTTTACTTTAATATAGTGGTAGAGAAGCTGGGGTCTAACACCACTTTACAGAGATAGATTAGGAGAGAAAAATACTAAAAATACATTGTAAAATATGACGTAAACCAGAGATCACTGTATGTATTTAAAAATTTTTAAAATATAAAATTTAAAAATTTTCTAATGAAAAAAAAAACACTTAGGACACTGAGAGCGGATTCTATGCTTGGATGAAATCAAGCTCTGGGGTCTGATTTATAGATTACCGAAAAAGAATTTCACAAAGATGATTATATCTTGAGATTCATTGAATAATTCATAATTGCGACAATTATATTAGGATGAGAATACGGGTAGTGGAGATTGAGACTAAGGGAAGAGACGATGGCTAGAGGATGAGGAACAGATTGCGTCAAAATGGCTACAGAACTGACAGTAGGGTTTAGATGGGAACTTTGGTCTGTATTGTCACCGTGTGAGGGTAATGGCCGTAATGCGGAACTGCGGCAAGGACTACTGCGTGGTGGGGGCTATCACAGTTTCCTACATACCACCATCCACCAATTTCACATTTTTGTATTTTAATGTTTTTTTCCCAAAGATAAAAATAAGAATTACTTCCAGTAATACTTGAAGCCTTGGTGGAACTTGTGGAGTGACACCAAAGGTGAACAAATCTTGCTTGGATGATTTTAATGTACTTATTGGAGAGTGGAGCGAACTTATGCGGAGATTACATACATTGGCTTAAGGAATAAGCTTAGTGACTAAGATTATAAAATGTTAGTAGAGAAGATGTGAAATTAATCATTTCAACAAGTGAACCAGAGATTTAAGTATGGTGTATACGCGATATTACACAGGAAATCGACACAATGTAAAGGGCGCTTGTTTGAAATAAGCCAAAAGAGGCAAGTTAAAAGCCACATAAAAATAATTAATCCGTAGAACTTAAAACCCAAGAATGACATAAATGTAACACTTAAAAATCTACTATTTAGCAATAGTTAGAAAAGATTAAAATAAGATATTGAGTATGAGCTGGTTGTCATCATCATGATTTAGATCATGGGCGTTCAAAAAAATCACTAAGTCCAATTTACAATTGAAGACAATGATAATTAAACATTTTCATTTTAATGCTGCTCAATGACAAAGAAAATAACAAAACCATGAGGCAATTATAATTATTAATGGCTCATGGACTTGTGTAACTTTTTGCTATTCAAAAAGGGCGATTTTATTATTTATTGCCTGCGAAAATACTTAATATGGCAAGATTTGGACTTAAATGATTTTAGCTTGAACGCCCACGATTTAATGCTTCTCAGTCTCATCAACTAATAAAGTATAGCTGTCTTGTGTTTTTATTCCTATTGTTCTAAAAATGTTAAATAATGCATGGAAATGTAGTCTCTAATCAAATGAGGAAAATTGAAAGAAAGAATAACATTAAGCAACAGCATAAATTAGCTAAATCAACGTTTTTAAATGAATGGCTATTGTACATTCATATTTGAATGTTAAACGTCATAAAGTTCAGCATACTGAAAACAAAAATTTCCAATACATTTATTTCTATCCAAAATTTATTAACTATTATTATAATTATTGAAATACAAAACTGGAGCAAATATTACCGTAAGCTATAATGTCATCATAATACCTTATCTTCCAGTTCACACATCGTATCAGAAATGATCTCCAGTTAAAAGCAATTTAAACTATCTGTGTTTTCAAGGTTGGTAGTCTTGGCCTTTTGTGCCAACAAGGCAGGCAACTTAGCAGTTAAATGGGTCATTGTATAACATAACATATAACTTTATATATATAATATATATAATATATATATATATATATATATCTTTCTCATATATATAATAATATATATAATATATATATATATATATATATATATATGTAGCATAATATATTATATATATATATATATATATATAATATGTATATGTATATATATATAACATATATATATATATATATATATAATAATATATATATATATGTATATATATATAATAATAATATATATATATATATATATATATATAATATAAATATAAACGTTTCATTATTTTTACTCCAATTTCACCTCATTTTTGAAGGCAGTTTACAATCGCTGGAGTACGAATCTATTCTTTTGTTGTATGATTCAATATTATCCACTGAAATTTTTAATTTTTTTATTCAAAGGCGGAAATAAGGTTAACTTTTAGTCTATGAACTGATTTTAAATTTTGTGCAGAATTTTGGAAATGGTTGGGTGCGAGTTCTTTCTTTATGGTATCTTGTTCAATCAAATTTTCGACCAGAAATAAAGTTTTCCAATATATATATATATATATATTATATATATATATATATATATATATATATATATATATATATATATATATATATATATATATACTCCTATATATATATATATAATATGTATACTATATATGTATATCATGTATCATATGCTGTATATCTTAATAATATATATATACTAACCAGCAATAACAACATAATAACTAACCTGTATATATACTCATAGCATAATAATAACATAATAATATGTATGTATATCGATACTCTTAAAGGCAGAGATATCATCGAAGAAAAAAAAGTCTAATTTTATATCAAAGTACAGATATGAAAAGTCATATGTATTTGCCTGTTTATCAGATCTTTTATTACTTCTCATCTCTCCCCTCCTCTTCTTAAATATATCTCTGCATCATTTTAACAATTTTCTTTCTCTTAAATTTTCGTTTAACTATAATTTTACTTTAGCTCAGGTTTCAAATAACAAACTCTTTAGTGGAATCTTAAGAGATATGATCATTACTTCCACTTTCCATTCATAAAAATATTTTGGGTATTTTTTTTTTTTTTTACTTTTCTACAAACTGTTCACCGCCAGATCTCAATTCCTCTTTATTTTCCACCTTATAGTAAACGGGTAACTATCTTATATTTTACCTGTAGTGAATTATATCATAACATTTATTCAGCCCATAGTCTTATGTTTATCTTGGAAGGATTTTCTACGAATATTATTATTTAGTGATTCTTATTTATAAACGTTTTACAGTTAATTTTTTTTTTTTGGTCTATAATTTTGAGAAACTATCTCATCCACTTGACCCCCAACGGCAGTTAATTTAATTATTAGTTATTAATTTTCAATTTAGTCTGACATTATTGACCTATTATTATTATTATTATTATTGTGTGTGTATTATTATGTTATTATTTATTAAGAAAGAGTTGGTTTCTTATATTCAGTATTTTTAATTATTATCTTAATTTTTAAGTAACTTCGTATCAATTATTGTTTGTTATTTTTAGTTTTGTCAATGTTATTATTTCATTTTCAGTGTAATATTTTTGACTAAGATTATTGTTGTCTGTTACCATGCACTGTTAATATTATTATCAATGACTAGTGGTAATGTAATTTGTACCTTAATGAAATCCCAAATGAAATCGTCACTAAGCAAGGACAGAATTTATGAGGTTATTTTATAAGCTATCATGTAGAGCTCACTCTTAATCTTTCATATTTTTTTTACTGGTAATACTTTAATTTCTATAGTTATAATATTGCTTTTTTGGTTGTCCTGATGTCAGAAGCCATTTCTCTGTCAGTCCGTCTGTCTGTCTCACCGAAACCTGTCCGGATCAGC
>JABUQX010098107.1:20000-22500 GCA_015478945.1 Trachelipus rathkii
AGTTATAAATCGCCCCGTATATGATTACTGCTCTCATATCAATATCGGGGGGGGCTCTGGTTTCGCCAAAGCACTGGACGGGGTCGAGTCAGCAACTATAGGCTCTTATAAACTGTTCCTTATCTTTCCAGTTCCGCCCGATGACCCTCTATCTTTGCGGCATCGATGTTTGGTGCTTTATCTCTCTATCCTAGGTACCGCGGCGGCATGGTAACCGAGGAACTTATCGCTGGCGTACCACCACTGCCCCCCTCGACGCCTTCGTAGCACAAAGGGTGCTGTGTCGGCACATGAGTTTTGTGTTGACATGGTAACTCCAGGCTAGTTTGCTGTGGTGCTTTCTTCTTTCCCACCACCTCTCTGTTCTGTGGAATTCTCATCTTCTGTATTTCCTACTGAATTTAATCTCCTCACTTTAAAGCCTGCGTCTATGTAGTCATGGCTGTGGGGATGAACCTTTAGGTACCTCCTTGAATAGGGCTCTGCCGTGAGTGGTGGTGACAACTGTAAAAAAAATCCTTGAATGGGCAGATATGACAGATATGTGGCAAATGAACTGAATCTCCCATTACCCTCATCCTAAACATCATTTAGAATATCCCAGAAAATCGTACTCTCTTCAACATTACCCTCAGATGCATCATATGTCACAACCACACAAATTTGACGCCTCTTCCAAACCTAAATTTAACCTTAAGACTTCTAGTCTTTCCACACGCCGTCTCAACATAGCTCTCTATCACAATTCACTCATCAGGTGCAAATCCCATCTATCCCCCTCTCATTACTCACAGCAATACAAGCATTTCTGCACCACACACTCATTTTTCACGGTTTTTCCTCATCTTTGTTTCAGTCAGCGAGCAAATCAAATTTGCCCTTTCTAAATACATCCATCACCTCTCTCCTCATCTCCTCAACATTTATTCCTCTGACATTTCATATACAGATACGATTCATACATTTTTGCCGAAGGATAGAAGGGCGCTTACTGCGATCACGACCTTCGCATGCATTAGCATTCCTGGCAAAAGATAAGTGGTAGTAGGCAGCCAACCTAACTACCACCTTCCCTTAGTCGCCATCTACGACACGCAGGACATATGTGGGCAATTTTTTCTCCCTTCACGTATAGATATAAAGGATAGGGATGTCTGTAAGATGTTGTCTAGAAAGGGGTGTGGATATAAGTATGTGTATATGATATGTTGTCTGGAGGATGAGTGTGGATATGCACGCATAACAGAAAGGCGAACCATTAGGCACTGGGTATATAGGCTATATATATATATATATACTATATATATATATATCATAATATATATATATATATATATATATATATGTATATATATATATATCATATATATATATATATATATATATATATATATATATTTTTCTTTTCTTTCTTCATCTTCGCTCTGACCCAGAATGGAGTAAGGTGCGTATCGAGCATCGAAATGAGCGGCAGTGATCGAAAATCTTATGACATAAGTCGAAAGAAAGCCCATGCCCACCATCCTCGGTACTGCCATTATTGGTGAACTCATCGCGGTCAGAAAATCCACCCTAAAGCTTCATGGGACAGCGATCACTATGGTAGATCGTCAATGTAAGGGTTCATCCATACTTAGCTCCCAGGTGAGTACAAACCTGCCCCTCAAAATCCCCGCCTCATTCCATCCTGGCTGTACGCTTCTTCTCCTCTACCATCTCATATTTTCTCCTTCAAACATTCGCGTTTACTGACTCAATCCACTTTTTCTTCTGTCTCTAGCCGGTCGGTTCCCAACACACTCGCCACTATATCATCCGCTTAGCCAATCAAACTATCATTCATCTTTCCATCTTATCTTGGCCAAATCCATGCTCAACATATCTCATTTGTTCTCTCATTTCCCTTTCTTTACACCCTCTTCCACTCTCTAATAAGTTTCATTCCTCATTTTATCAATTCTTCTCACACCTAGCACACCCTAAGATTGTCCATCTGAACACATTGAACTTTAGATCATATACTTCTTATTCCAGACCATAGTCTCACTACTATACAATAACACAGGTAGCAACATACCCTCATGTAAGACCCTAGCACACTCAAGACTTAGTCCCTTTACATTCACCAACGATTTAATTGCACCAGCCACCTTCCTGCTATACACAACTTTCCTACTACACTCTGCATCGTCCAGCTGCTCACCATCTAACATCACTCTGATCACACTATATATATATATATATATATATATATATATATATATATATATATATATATATATATATATATATATATATATATATATATATATATATATATATAAATTATTATTATTATTATTATTATTATTATTATTATTATTATTATCTATTATTATTATTATTATTATTATTATTATTATTATTAAGTTTTAATATTATTCAAAATTCTTAATATTTGCTCAATTAATCGGCAAAATAATCGGCGAAATTTGCCGATGACGATGACGATGACGATTGA
>JABUQX010098108.1:0-2500 GCA_015478945.1 Trachelipus rathkii
TAAAAATAAGTACTTAAAATTTTGAAATTTTGATTCGTTAAAATATAATTTTTCTTTTACTAATTCTGTCAAATTTCAAACTTCCGAATACTCTCTTCTTTAAAAACAATTCCCCAAAGTATTTATTTAGCAGTTTCCTTAACAAATTTATCAGGCCCGGACTGGGCTCCTTTGGGCCCTCGGCTAAAGATTTGAAAAGGGCCCCTTACCGGGAAATTTAGAGGGAATAGATTTATTGGAATTAGTAATGTTTGAAAATTAGGCTTGCATGCTTTAAAAAGCACATTTACCTATTTTTGTCACTTGGGGAATAGTTGAGGGAGCATGGTCACCCTTCTTTGATGTAGTTTACTTTCAACATAATATTTATATAATTTTTATATACCGTAACCTAATTTGTTCCCTGCTGGAAAAAATAAGTATACTAATTAATTACGAGTGGTCTATTACTTAAAAATGAGATTGAGTAATATTTTTAGGTTTAGGAAACCAAATCACAATGTTGAAAGCTATAATAGTCTAAATCCTACTGTAATACCTCAGTAAATAATAAAAAGGGACACAGTCACAACGGTAATAAAAAACCCAATCGTATTAAAAAGAAAAACAATGTCCTCTTTAATTGTGATTTAATTGTTACAAATAATAGAATATATTTTATAACTAAAAGAAAAATTGCTCTACAATACCTTGGTACAAAGTACAGACACAGCAAACTAAGAAAGGTTATGTGTTAGTGAAAGATTGTTTACTAACCTAACAGCTTTTTGGCCAGTTCTTCACTGACCCTGGCTACTTCATCTATAATAACATCTTTATCCAAGTTATAAAACAAGTCTCTACATTCATGAAAAGAAGATTAGACATAAGGTCATGGCTTAAAGTAAATCTAAGTCGATTCTTAACTATTTTAAGTTTAGAAAATATCCTTTCACAGGTGACTTGTGCCCAAGGTATGGTTAGTACAAACTTGTAAGCTACATATAGGTTGGTAAACAATCCAGATTGTGAGAGTTCAAAAACAACAAAAAAGGCACATGATAAACACCGAAAACATTGTTTATTGTCAGAGCAGTACCATAATGATTTTCGTCTTCTTCAAATTCAGATTCTACATCGCCAAATTCACAGATTTCTTCAGCTCTATTTAGATTGTCTTGTTTTCTTTTAATGTAAGTTTTTTTAGCCATTGTAAAACTTTCATACTAATCTGCAAACTGTTTCAGCTCTATCAATAACTGACTTCTTTCAACTTTACTAAGTTTAGAAATATTACAAAGAACTTCCGTAGGAAAACTATCAAGCATTACGATTTCATTACATTTCTTTGGGTCTATCCAGGAACAATCTTCTAAAATTTCTTTGTTTGGACTGAATCTTTCTTCGATACTTGTCCTGGCACGATCTAAAATACTGACAAAGATCAATTTATAGTTTTGAGCAGTTGAGATTCCAGGAGCTTCATCTATTGATTTTTCACCAGGCATTACCTTTTTCTTTGAAGTTCTTTTTTCCTTGAAATCTAATTCTACTTCTAAATCAATACTGTTATCTTCTAATTTGCTATTAACTGTACTTGTATAATATTTTGTTTTTGAATACAGAGCCTGAAAGTGTTTATCACTCCTTTTATCTCCTACTTGTTGTTTGGACTAAATCTTTCTTCGATACTTGTCCTGGCACGATCTAAAACACTGACAAAGATCAATTTATAGTTTTGAGCAGTTGAGATTCCAGGAGCTTCATCTATTGATTTTTCACCAGGCATTACCTTTTTCTTTGAAGTTCTTTTTTCCTTGAAATCTAATTCTACTTCTTAAATCAATACTGTTATCTTCTAAATTTGCTATTAACTGTATTCTTTGTAATAAATATTTTGTTTTTGTAATACAGGAGGCCTGAAAGTGTTTATCACTCCTTTTATCTCCTACTTGTTGAAGCAGCTTCTCTACCAAGTTCCAGGCTGTAGAATAGTCAATGGTTTTACTTTGTAAATATTTTGAAATGGGAGATATAATAAGAAATAATCTAATAAAACAATCGACATAAATAAATTTTCAAATTTGGACCATTGACTGATTAAATTTCTTGCCATGAATTTAGATTTGCATTAGATATTTCTTTTAAAACGGTAATAAAATTGAATAGTTTCTCTGCGTTTCCGCTTTCTCAATTCTTAAAAATCCCTCATAGATAATTGAAGAAAGAGCTTTCTGTTTGCTCCTCCAACTTGTGGCTCCTATTTTTTGAAACTTATGCATTTTTTCATGTGCAATATGTTTTCGTTTTGTTTCCCTCTCACATACGGCCATTCTTTTATAAGACGAGCTTAGAAAACCAGCCGATTCTTCCACCATCCAACTAAGTTTTCTGCTTGGAGCAACGTTACTGTTGAATCTTGAATCAGCTACTACCAAGTTCAGCATGTGTCCCATACAGTGAGTGTAAATAAGATCTTCATTTTCCTTTTTGAACTGAGCTTGTTAGACCGTTAAAAACA
>JABUQX010098108.1:10000-15000 GCA_015478945.1 Trachelipus rathkii
TAAAAATGCTAATCTCTTTATACTCCTTTTATTCTATACTGCTTCCACGCTGGACGACTACGGCACTCCCATATTCTGCTCCTTCACCTCTTAAATTTTCCATGTTTATACTCGAAATTACATATGAGCGGAAACAAGGGATGCTAACATCTATGAATGTTAGGAAAGCAAGTTGCTCGTATGGTACTTCTCCTGTTTTTTTTTTTTTTTTTTTTTTTTTTTTTTTTTTTTTTTTTTTTTTTTTTTTTTTTTTTTTTGGTGTGGGGGGGTTTTTCTTATATAGCATCTCTCTCGTTCAACTATATTCTCTACTCCAAAACACTAATACTTTTTCTAGTGTTAGGAATTATCTAATGTTCAACTGGTTCCGAAGAACGGTAGCAGTTCCGAACCATCTAACTATCTTCCTTTAGCCCTTATCTGTATTCTGTTTAAGACTTTGAATCTAAGCTTAAATCATTTGTAGTTTCTCTAATCATCTTCAGTATGGTTTTCGACGCTCGAAGTCAACTGATGATATTCTTTCCTATCTTACTGATCAATGGTAATCTGCCCATAAGGATTATGAGAAGTCTTTTGTGGTAGCGTTTGAAATATCTTAAGCTTTTGACCGGGTATGGCAAGAGTCGCTGCTCCTCAAGCTCCCTTCCTTTGGGTTTCCTCTTTTAATTTTTGCATAATACTTACTCATGTTTTGTTTTCTCTAAAATATTTCAACTTGATGGAGTAACGTTTTCTTCCTTTCCTGTCTATTGTTGAGTTCCTTAGTGTTCTGTTTGATCTTCTACGCCATTCCTACTTTTCATTCATGATCTTCTCAGCTGTTCTTTTATTCTATTATTAATTCTTACGCTGATCATTCAAGTCATTCTTCCAATCACTTCAAATCCGATCCGTCTTTAAAATCTATATTTTGTTTCTAGTCTTCAGCTTTCCAATTCAATTCTGGTTGAACATATGATTTGCTAATGGGGTAGCCTCAACCAAGTGAACCTCAAGGAAGGTTTAAATTTTCTCGTGGGAATTTTCATCAGGTATACATAAAATGTTCAGCAAAAGACCTTATTGGGAAAGTTTTAAAACTTCGATTTTGATAATTTTTCTGTTAGCAGTTTTTTTTTTTTTTTTTTTTTTTTTTTTTTTTTTTTTTTTTTTTTTTTTTTTTTTTGTAGTACCAATTAGGTGATAAAATTTCGAAAAAAATACTCTACCACAGAGATGTGTTCTAAGTAAAAAAAAATTTAGTTTCTCCCTCATTCCTTAAACAATGTTAGAAAAGCAAACAAATTTATTAATCGAATTATTTTGCTTCAATTATTTATTTTCCAGAAAAAAGTTAAAAAAAAAATTTTATAACTAAAAATTTGCTCTAATTTATTTACTATGTTTCCGATCTACATGAAACTTTCAGAGTTGATAGAATTTAAAATTATCTTTAATTTATACATATAGAGTTTAATTTCGAATTTTAACTTTGATTTAGATAGAATTTAGAATTATCATTAACTTAGAATTATCGAACTACACAAGACATTCATTATCATACCCGATCTTCATTATCGCTTACCAAGTTTATTATTGTATAGCACAATATATTAGTTATCACACCATATCTTTAGTATCGTACACAACATTCATTTATCATACCAGACCTTCAATTTAGTACACGACATTCATTTATCGCACAAGATATTTATTATCTTGTACAACATTCATTATCGTACCAAACCTTCAATTTAGTACATGACATTTATCGCACAAGATATTTATCATATTATCGCAGATAACATTCATTATCATACCAGACCTTCAATTTAGTGCGTGACATTCATTTATCGCACAAGATATTTATTATTATACACAACATTCATTATCATACCAGACTTTCAGTTTAGTACACGACATTCATTTATCGCACAAGATATTTATTAGCGTACACAACATTCATTATCATCACCAGACCTTTCAATTTAGTACAACGAGCATTCAATATTATGCGCACAAGATATTATTATGCGTACACAAACATTCATTATCATACAAGACGATTCAATTTTAGTATACGACATTTATCGGCACAAAGATATTTACTATCGTATCAACATTCATTGTCATACTTTCCTACAATTTAGTACAGGACATTTATCGCACAAGATATTTATTATCGTACACAACATTCATTATCATACCAGACCTTCAATTTAGTACACGACATTCATTTATCGCACAAGATATTTATTATCGTACACAACATTCATTATCATACCAAACCTTCAATTTAGTACACGACATTTATCGCACAAGATATTTATTATCGTACACAACATTCATTATCATACCAAACCTTCAATTTAGTACACATTTATCACACAAAATATTTATTATCGTACACAACATTCATTATCATACCAATCCTTCAATTTAGTACACGACATTTATTACACAAAATATTTATTATCGTACGCAACATTCATTATCATACCAAACCTTCAATTTAGTACACGACATTTATCCGCACAAGATATCTATTATCGTACCCAACAATCATTATCATACTAGACCTTCAATTTAGTACACGACATTTATTTATCTCACAAGATATTTATTATCGTACACAACGTTCGTTCATTATCATACCAAACCTTCGATTTAGTAGCCGCATTCATTACACAAAATATTTCATTATCGTACACAACATTCATTATCATACCAAACCTTCAATTTAGTACACGACATTTATTACACAAGATATTTATAATCGTACACAACATTTACTACCTTTCATAGTTAAAATACCTTTTCAATTTCCATCATCTTCAAGAGAAGTTCCTCATCGCTTGGTAAACAAGCTTTATTTGCCTTTTCAGCTCTTCTTAAAACTTTTAAAGCTTTTCGATGGAAACCTCTCACTATCAGCCATCTTGGTGACTCATCTATAAAACTGCGAGTAAGTGAAGAGTGAATAAATGAAGTAAGGTGTGAATATAGAAATGAATGAATGGTCGAATCAAGAAGGTATGAATGAAGAAAAAGAATGAATCAATGAATGATTGATGCAATAATGAATAAATAATATCGAAACATATTCTAATGAATAAATAATATATATATATATAATATATATATATATATATATATATATATATATATATATATATATATATATATATATATATATATATATATATATATATATAATTGCTTTACCACATAAAAAATAAAATTATGCCCAACTGCAGGATTACAGAAGCCCTTTGCAACCATCTCCAGTCTTTTATCAAATACCCAAGAAGACCAAACCACATTGTACCCAATGCCCAGGGCAGAGATATAAGAATCCCGACGTAAGATCGGTATTTTGGCTGGCAAACTTCCATAGCTAAATTATATATATATATATATATATATATATATTATATCAATTAATATATATATATTATATATATATACTATATATATCATATATATATATATATATATATACTGACTTCAGTTCCTTTTTCTTTATACTCGACCTAACCTTACACACAACTATAACATCTTCCTGGAAGTACTTATGAATTTCCGTGAAGTTTTCTGTTCACTTGCTGTTAACTTGAAACTAACTTGCAGTTAACTTGCAGTTATCGAAATTAACTTGAAGTGAATTTGCTGTTAACTTGCAGTTAACTTGCTGTTAATTAGTTCTAATTACCATCTGAACACGAAGATGATGACATCCTTGACGGTCAAAGTGACATCCAGGAGAATGTATTGGTTAGGTTCATTCTTCTAAAATAGTGTATTATAAGGGAAAATATTGTACATTCGAGAAATCAGTGGAAACATATTTGTTTTATTTATGTCAATAAGTTATTAGATTGTCGACCTTTTCTTTGTGGCCTGATCTAAAAATGGGAAAACAGTTGAAATGAGAAATTTTAAAATTTAAGAAATCTGACTGCTAGTACGGCCACTTTATTGATAAAATAAATGTCTTAACATCCCACGACAATTCTGTTTTAACCAACTGTATCACTACTTCAACCCTTTGAAGATATCACGATGACAATCAGCATAAACTCGTCATCAATAGCGGACGACATTCCTCTCCTAGCACTCTGGAGAGAGAGTATTAATTAGTATCCCAGACAATGACAGTGAAGGAATAAAAATGATGAGACTGACGACATTAAAGAATTTAAAAAATAGTTCGACTCTTATATTCCACAGCTACGTTTTCGAACCCTAGAAAACAACAACAACATTTTTTACTTCTAAGTTTTCACAGAGAGTGTTAAAGTCTGCTTCGGCCGAAAATGTGAAGTTCAAAAAATACAATGAAATTATTCAACAAAAACAAATATGATGACGATCATCATCTCTCTAAACAGGCATAAAACATCGTCGACCAATGCGTGATAGGGAAACGCATTTAATATGCCGATGTTGGAGTATCCATGCAGAGGCGTATCTTGATTGCTATAGTATTGCTGGTCTGATCTATGATTTGAAAATGTAGTAGATTAAATGCTGAGAGAGAGAGAGAGAGAGAGAGAGAGAGAGAGAGAGAGAGAGAGAGAGAGAGAGAGAGAGAGAGAGAGAGAGAGAGAGAGAGAGAGAGAGAGAGATGAAAAAATTATTAATTTTGATGTATAACCTCTCAATAATATATTTCAACTGTTGATCATGCTATCAATTGTAGCTCTGTAAATAAATAAAGTGATCTTTATACTCTGAAGGAGTAGGTCCTCGTCCTGCGTCCTGGAAACATAGGAAATTGAATATATTTTATTCGTCCAATTTTTATGGCTCAACTGTTTTTAAAACAAAGGCAAATATTCCACTTATACCCAATGTATTAATGTTACATTATTTGCACAATAATATTCGTATTGGCATTCGCGATTAAAAAAAATTATTTATATTCACATTCTCATTTGGTAAATATTTAAAAAAAAATTATTCGTATTCAAATTCGTATTCGCGAATATAAAAAAAATTATCTTTATATTCGCATT
>JABUQX010098108.1:17500-23348 GCA_015478945.1 Trachelipus rathkii
TCATCCTGACACAGCGGAGACCTGCTTCAGGCTTATAGGATCTGGATTTCTTTCTTGATCTTCATCAGTTCAAGTGTGTTTCAGTTGTCTGCTATTATTCTGTCGATAATTTTGTTGAATATTTTGATGTTTTCAGATATTCATATTGTATAAAATTATCTTAACTTCACCAGGATGCTTATTGTAGTTGTTTACTATTATAACTGCAAAAGGGATTCCATGCTTTTGCGATGGTTCGTGTGATTGAATATTTCTGATCATTCTTTATATTGTTGATATTTGATAGAGTGCCTGTGTTACGCCTATGACTTGTTTAAAGCTGAATTTATGCTGTCCTTTTGCAGGTCATCTGTATGTTGATTTTTTCTCTTTGCAACTCTCTGGGTTTCCCACTATAATATGTTTCTACTGCAAGTAATTGCCAGGGGATGTGATATACTACAGCTTCTGGAGGAGACTTGTTCTTCTTCAGATTCCAAATCATATGAATTTTTAGAAAGCTGATGTTAATCGACCAATTTGAAACATTGTTTTTATGGTAATATTTGTTGTTAACGAATATAAAGTTGTGAGGATGGTAAAATAGGAGGTGTTGCTATTTTTCGGGGAAAGGTGCTATGGGATACGTATCTTTTTTTGCAGTTTGTGGTAAATGCTTTTGGTGATGAAAAACTTTCAGGATAGTAAAGGTGATTTGGAATCAAGTATTTGTGGATGTATTTAAGTTTCTTCGTGCTTACGAAGAGGGGGAGAGCATATTATACGAAACGGCATGGAGAATATAGAGATCTGACAGACCCAGTTATATTTTGTGTTTGGGGGAAATGAGATTAGATGAGGCCATGTACTGTAGTTTTGATCTATGCGAATAGTGGTTGGTTTGTCTAATATATAGTAAATTGCAAGTGATGTTTATTGGCCATGTGATTAAGGTACGAGGAAGGGGAAAATAGAGGTTTGTTTGAAGGCATTTCTATTTTCGTATACTTGAACTGAAAAAGGATGAATCGATTAATATTAGTTTAAGGACATCTAGGGTTTTGGTGTTGTGAGGGAGGAGACAAAAATGTATCTACATATCTAATCCATAATACTATTGTTTAATAAAGGTGGGGTAAAATATGATAAAATTCTGTAGTTCATATATATGTTACTGAGTATGGGGAGACAGTGTGGATCCCATACTCAAGCCGAAAGTTTTTGTAAAAAGCCCATCTGCAAAATTAAAAATGAAAGAAGTTCATGTTGTAATGAGAGATTAATTAGCTGTTTTAATATATGAAAGGAAGGTCAATCTCTCATTACAGAAACATAACTTTCTCAGATTTGTGGCAAATATTACAAAACAAACTTTCGGCCTGAGTATGGGATCCACCACTGTCTCCCAACTCAGTAAACATATATATGGAACTTAAATAGAATTTTAATCATTTACGCCCATCTTTTATATTAAACATAGTTTTAATGGATTAGTATATGTATGATGCATTTTTGTTCTCCTCCCTCACAACACAAAGCAACCTAATGATGTCTAAACATATTAACTCGATTCATCTTCAGTTTTCAGTATCGATAGAAATGCCTTCCAACAACATCTATCCCCTTCCTCGATACCTTAATCACATGGAATACCACATTACTTGCAAGAATTTTACTATACTATAGATATAACCTAACATTCGACACCAACTATAATACATGGGCTATCTAATTCATTTCCCCAAACAGCAAAATTTAAGCTTGTTCTGTCATCTCTATTTTCTCGCGTGCCTTTCGTATAATGCTGCTCCCCTCTTTCTAGCTCAACAGAAAAACTAAATACATCCAAACCATACCTTCAAAATCACTTTACCACTATCCTGAGTTTTTCCAATCACACAAAATCTTTAACAAAGCAAAAAAGAGGGACTATAGCACCTTTTCCCCCGAAAAATAGCAACACCCCCTTTTTACCAATTCCTCAATTACCATTAATTTTCGAAATATATTACCCTCATTCCATCAAATAACATCAACCGGTTAAAAAAACCAACAATTTTCTCAAACCCCCAAACCCAAAGTGTCTTTTTAACTATGTTTTTAATTTGGTACATTTAAGTAAATAAAAGAAGTGAAGTAAAGCATATACTATAAAAAAGAATCCCATGGGCTTCCTCTCTAACGTAACATATAAATCACTACGGAACAAAGTAGTTCTAAAATATATATATAATATATATATATTATATATATATATATAATATTATATATATATATAAAATATATATATATATTATAAATATATATTATATATATATATATACTATATTTATATATATATATAATTATAAATATTATATATATATATATATTATTTAATATATATTATATTATTTAAAATACAACTTATTATAAAATCAATTCTTTTCTAAAATATTTACATCGAAAATGTTTATTTAATTGAATTAATTAATGTATTTCTTTCATCTGTATAGTTAAATCTTAATTAAATTGAAATTATATTTTTATTTTTATCCTAAGTTTTAAGACTTTTCAGGTGTTTTTGACTTACATTCTATAATTTTACCTTTTTTTAACCTACCCGGCCCGGCCCGGCCCGCCCCGGCCTCCGAACCGACAAATATCTTCCCGCCGCGGTCGTGCCATAATATATACACATACCAATTATTATTATTATTATTATTACGCTGGTTAACGACATTCGTTTCTCGAACTGAGTCGAAAAACGTTCCCTGTAAGGAAACGTTTTTACACATTCCGAATCCGAATTTAAAATTTCCCGACTCCGGCTCCGGCTCCGGCTCCGACTTCGAGTCCGGCTCTCTTAATTTCTGAAGTGTAATTTTTTTTCACCGGTATCCCACTACTCATTATTATTATATTATTATTATTTTATTTATTATTAATTATTTATTATTATTATATTATTATTATTATTATTATTAGTAGTAGTAGTAGTAGTAGTAGTAGTCAGTGGATAAGTAGTGGTAAGTAGTAGTAGAGTAATGGTAGTAAGTAGTTTAGAGTTATTCGGTATGCGTGATAAAATCTTGGAATGGTGGATTAAGATTGGGAGGTACCTTCGCGCAGACTGAAATTACAAACAACCTCCACTGGGTCCGGCACCGAAGGGAAACCCACTTCCATTAAAAATCGAAGTGTTTGTAATAGACTGAAAAATTTGGTGAGATGATTCAGAGTTGAGTTTCTAAAAAGGAATGGTATTGAAATCCTGATGAGTTTGGCTCCGCGCACCGATGCTGGAGCCACTGCGGTGAATCGTTTAATAACAGTCTATAACACAACTTTGGTGGTGCTTATATATGTTTATTGGGGGGTCGGTAGATTTTCGAAAATAATGGTTTTCAGAACCTCAGAAAAAAAAAATAAATAAATAAATAAAATTCCGGATAAAACACAGAAGGAAAGTGAACTTATGTTTTTACTTACCTAACATCATAAAGAGTAAATCAAAAAAACCCTCCCCACTCCCCCTCCCCCATCTCCTACCTCCCATCTATTGATCTATTTCGATACTAATTGAGATCCAAAGTCATATTTTGAAAATCATTTTGGATAAACATAACATAAAATCAAGTTCTTTATACAAAGATCAAACAATATATGCTGACGTAACAAAGTTTCACATTAATAAGCCTTACATAGTATCATCATCTGAATTATGAATATAACCCACAACGACAAAACCTGACATCTTAAAACACTGAATAACTGTTATATTAACAAAGTTTACACTTAACAACAGTAAAGTAACTAACATACGATCACAAAAACGTGTACACTTATTCACCTTTGTCCAGCAATTTCTCTAACTATAAATGTTAATTTCACTAACATGGTAATATGTTAAACTAAAATTTTTTTCACAACTACTTGGGTTAATTATCATAATAGCACACAAGAGCAGGAAAGTATGGCTTAACGTAAAAGGTTTCCACCACATTCAATAAAGCTAACATGATGTAAAACATGAACTAAGAAAATAATGTAAAAAAGACAAACTAACACAACTTAACACATGAATAAACTGTTAACATTAACAAGTTCCACCTTTACATCAGTAAAGTAACTAACATAAATCCAAACCCGTAACTTAATTTCCACATGGTCCAGCATGTCTCTAAACATAACATCCTATTATTAAAGTCAACATAACATTACCAGAACTAAGAATATAATATACAACGACAAAACCTGATACATCTTAAGTAAGAATAAACTGCTAAACATTAACAAAGTCCAAACTTATCAACAGTAAAAGTAACTAAACAAGACTCACAAAACATAATCCATTCATACTTTAACACAAAAACACAGTAAGTAATATTTTACAAAAAATTTAGGAATAACCGTACCTAACCAGCATAATACTACCTAATAAGACAAACAAAGTAAAGTTTTACTCTCTGTAAAGCTAAACTAATGACATTACAATACTTAACCAACCACAACACAACCAGACGACTAACAGCCATCATCATCATGTAGTCAAAAAGCGAAACTTACGAGGGAAGTAAAACAAGTTTTTCATTTTATAACATATATATTTTTCATTGAAAACACGTTATATAAATACATAAAAACCATATAATAAATAAAATAAGTTTATTTAAAATATCTAATTCTTGGATATTTTTGCTAGTAAACACATAACTTGGGGTACGTCTAATCATCTCTCTAAAGATTCAACAACCCTTTGAAGGAATGTAAGTATAAATGCCTTTCAGCAACACTAAAACCATTTTTTGGCGATGACGATTCACAGCACTCATCTCTTCATACAAGAGAGATAGGGTAAACTTATCTCCAACAACTGAATAGTTATAACGCACTCCTGTTACTGGTATTAATTACGGGAAACCATAATGTTTCGGTGGAATTCATGATTACACCATGTGCTATATGTATTAAGCCCTCAAGTATGTCAAAATCGTTAAGGTGCGATGTTAATTCGTTTTTTTTATTTTAAAGCAATGCTTGTAATATTTTCAAGATGTTCGAACTGTGAAACTAATACACGTATGTCTGAAGGTCACACATAATCGATGGGTTTTCCAAATTGTTTTTGCGTACATCAAGGTTTTAATACCGTCACGATGAGAACGGCAAACGTCTATTCTAAAATTTCACCTCTCAAAGTCGGTCACCTCTGATAGATATTTCAACTATTCTCTCTCATATTTTCCGATTCCATCGGATAGCAACACTTAATCCTCTTAGCCATGCAGTTGCGATAACGAATATTGATAAATCTCCATCACACAACAAAACGAATCAAGGTCAAATTATTTGAAACCTCTGGCAGGAATTACAAGCATTGTATCGGTAATCCATCTGGTTGACGATTAAAATATAAATTGACACAATACACCTCCGCGCGAGAACATCGTGGGAATTAACGGAAGCTTTTTCTTCTCTCCTTGTGAAGATATATACACGAGGTGTAGGAATGTGGGAGATGTCAATATCGGTAGTACCCAGTAACAGCGAAAAAATGTCCACTTCTAAGCTAACTAATGACGGACATCGGTAAGCCGTAACACCCTTATTAAAGTATAGAAGATTCTTCGTCTTCAACCAATAAACAGAAGTAAACAAAATAACACAACGCACGAACGAACCATATCAGTTCAAAAGGGTATATATTCTCGGTAGACAACACAAACAACAAACAGCAAACAACAAACACCAAAATAAACAACAACAAAACAACACAACTAAAACACAACAACACATACAACAACAAAAACAACAAAGAAAACAATAACATAGTAAAAAATAAGTTCTTTATACCAAGCAACGAATATTTATGCTGCCTTAACTGTAA
>JABUQX010098109.1:0-15000 GCA_015478945.1 Trachelipus rathkii
CGGAGTTTATAGAAGGTAAAGCAGGGATAATTACTTCTCTGGCCAGGGGGAGGGCTACATTCCATTCACTTTTTCTTCATCTTGAACTCATAAACCTGCTTTCGTGCTATTCGAAATAGTGACACTGCCTTCAAGAATTACCGTCCTCTTTTTAAATTCCAGCAATTTGTATTTCATCAAGGACTAATCGGATAAAATTTATTCTCCTTGACACAAATTTTTCTCCGTAGAAAATGCAATAATCTTACTGGCTCCTCATTTTGCCCTTTCTGGGATTTTGCCAAAAATGCGTGTCACCTATAACTTTGCTTCTTCCTCTTTTCCTCATCCACTATCTTCCGACGGCACAACTGCGGTTTTACCTTCTAGTGAGGCTAAGTGCATGCCCGTCGCAGGCAAAAATCTACACTAGGGCTTCACAATATACCGCTACATGCAGAACCTCACTTTGGTATCTCGTCAATGGCAAGGTTCAACCCCTGGGCCAGACCCACAACCATGCGCGCGCGCCCCCTCGCCAAACTACAACATTTCTTTTATGCCCCCCCCATTCTTCTCATTTGTTAAATTCACATTTCTTTCCTTCAGACACTCCATTACTGATTTAGGCTTTAGCGATACTTAAACTAGTTGGTAAATTGAAGGTACAAGGTATTAAAGTTGATAATAATTTAAAGTATGTATGCTCTTTGTGTATACTGTGGGAATGTAGATGAATATGTGAATAGCCCTGCTTGTGTTGTGAATGCAGAGAATGTGTTGCTAAGGAAGGAGATTGCAAGACTGAGTGAAAATATGAATGAATTGAAAGAAAAAGTATATGAGTTGAGAAGGAGGAGGTAAGAAAAAAGTTAGTAGGATGTCGAGGCGAGAGGGAGCGGATATAGGGTAGACAGGAATAGTGATTCACCAGGCGAAGATGAGGGGGAAAGGATAAAGTAGTTGAAAATTAAGGTCTGGCAGTAAATATACGAGTTGTTAGAACTAGAAATCATTTAAAGATGAGATCTCGATAAGTCGTCAGCCTGTGACCTGCAGTAACAGGTTAGACTGTCTTCCAGAGGGAGGGATCAGAGAGTCCCAATGGTAATGTGAGTTTTCCTAAAAGGGAAACGGATACAAGTGCTAATGAGACCATGATACGAATACCGTGATGGACTTTTCAAGATATAAGAATTAAAAAGAAGACTTGAGAGTATAGAGCGTTTCGTTTTATATTTTGTCTTACGAGACTCGATAAGACAAATTCTTACCCATTTTAAGAACGGTTTCGTGCCAAAACGCCGAGAATGAATGGCTTATCTTATAAACTTGTTTACAACATAAAAAACTCATATTCAAGTTGTTTGGATTGAATTCTTCGTGGAGGATTATCTCTCTCTCTCTCTCTTCTCTCTCACTCTCTCTTCTCTCATCTCTCTCTCTCTCTCTCTCCTCTCTCTCTCTCTCTCTCTGTCTCTCTCTCTCTCTCTTCTCTCTCTCTTCTCTCTCTCTCCTCTCCTCTCTATATATATATATAGTTATATATATATAATATATAATTATTATATATAATATATAATATATTATATATATATAATATATATTATATTAATATATATATATATATATATATATAATATATATATGTTTATATAGGTATTTGTTTACAAAAAAAAAAAAAAAAACAATGAAAGTGCATCATTGTAACGAGATCTTTTCCATCAAAAATTGGGCAAAAGCTGAAACAAGCGCAAAACCACCTAGGATTATAGAAACATACAGCTGGGCCATGTCATCTATCATGGTAGAATGATAATTTTAAAATTGTGAATATCACGCAAATATTTGATGCAATCTCACTACTCTTGAAAGTCATTAAATTGATTCCATTTTTAAAAAAAAGAGAATAAAATAGAAAGAACCATAATTCCTGACTGCGTTCTAGCATCCTCTCTTTTTTAACATTTTTTGTAATAAGCTTTATTTTTCGGTCGGCTACATCGAAGATAAGATATTGGAATTTGTCAAATTCTTAACATTGGTCACAATATTCTCGAAAAATTTTTTTAAAAATTGACAAAGTGCACGAATTTTCTGAAGAAGGTTCTTATTTTTCGTAAGAATTCGTAGAATATTGCCAAAACGAAAACGGCTTATGTTATCCAGGTGCCAGAAGTGAGTGATGATGCGGTGGATAGGATAGATGAGATGATTTGATTCTACAATGTTGATTCATAGTGTGATTGTGCAGTGGTACAAATGATTAGGACATAGAAGGTCAGAGAATTAATTGCAGATTATAGGAGATTGATGCAGAAGATGAAAGCTAGTGGAAGATGCATGATTTCTGGATTTTACCTAGGTTGGTGCAGGTCAGGATGGGGAGTAGGGCTTTGGTGTAAATGAAAGGTTAGATAATTATGTCTTTCAGAAAATATTAGGTTTTGGTGCATTTTTAGTTACGGTACAGTAATTTTTTTGCATGCAGATGGAGTTTACTTGATCGTTAAAGGTGTTGGGCTTTTCAGCACCAGTTTGGAGAATTTGTTTAGCAAAAACTAGGTAAAGTTGGGTGTGGTGCTTAATCTGGATACAAATAATAGCAATGGTATAACTGTAATAGTGGTGATATAAATTAAAACTAGTGTTGTTACAGGTTCAAATAGTGATGTTAGCAATAAAAAATAAAAATAACAGCTCAATGCTTTTACACAAATGCTCATTAGCCTTAGAAATAAAAAGATGAGCTGATTTTATCATAAATGAAGAATCTTGGACATTATTTGCATAACTTGAGGCATGGTTATGAGAAATATATGGAGACCCCTTTCAGGAATATGAAATAGACGGATATTCACTTTATTTTATACCAGCGTAGATGAAAGAAGGTGGGGGTTGGCGCTTTAATATTAAAAGCAATCGCTTCAATCTGTATTAATGATGACTTTAAAACTAATCATATATTGAATCGGTATGGGTAGATATCCTTATGTTTAATAAAGTAATATAGAAAGGGCATTTTAGTAGACCTCGCTGGCCAGATCTAGAATTAGATTGCGGAAATTGAGTACAAGAAATGAGATAGCATGCCACAGTAAAGAAAAAGGTATAGTCATAATGGGTGATTTTAATTTTCCTGGCATTCAATGGGTATTCTTTCTTAATACGACCAGAGTAGTCAGTATTTATAAAATTGTATCCTAGATTAACTTTTTTGAGCCAGATGGTCCATTAGACCCACAAGACACAATGCACTATTAGACTCAATATTAAGCTAATGATGAAAGTATGGTGGATAAGATTAGGGTTGAGGAGGAGAATTAAGGACTTAGTGACCATAATATATTAGGATTTAATATGAATGTGATATCTGGGCCCAAATGGCAAGTTAATAACAAAGATCTTAGATTTCCGAATGGCGATTTTACCAAATTTAGAGACATGGCTTAGTATTACTGACTGGGATAAAGAGTTTTAAAGACCAAAACTGTTTATCATGTGGGAACATTTTAAGCAAGTTTTAATGAATATTCAGTCATGTTTTAAAGATAAACCCCTTAGGGTGGCGAAGAGAAACACCTGTTTGGTGAATAGAGAGATAAGAGATAAATTCAATAAAAGCGTATATGTTTTAAAATATTCAAGGGTAGTAATAGGGAAGATATTTAGAAAATTATAGGAAAAATAGAAAGCGAACTTAACCAGTCAATAAGAAAGGCAAAGCGAGAGGCAGAAATTAATTTAGCAAGGAATGGTAATAAGGACCTGAAGAAGTTTTTAGCTTTTTATAAATTTAAAAGTAAGAATAGGACAATAGGTCCTATTTAAAATTGATGGAAAATTTAGTTAGTTCAGATAAGGAGTTGGTCAAGCATTTTCAATGCTTATTTTGCCTCAGTGTTTACTGAGGAAAGATAGATAATAGTTTGGAGACTAATAGCTCTTGTATACTGTAACAAATAGACTTACAGGAATTTGAATTTTGATGTACAGAGATATTAAACGTTACTAGATCCATATTTGATCCAAGTAAAGCGTGCAGCCTGAGGTTGCATGGAGATTTTCGACAAGAGGTATATGTCCAGCATTGGGCAAAGGCACTGTATTTGATTTTAAGCGATCTATAACATTTGGTGAGGTAGCCAGATGACTGAAAAACGGCAATATTTGTGCCTATTTATAAGAAAGTGTTTTTTTAAAAGTTTTAAAAAGGGATGGATTAGTTTTTATAGGCCAGTTAGCCTAACATCTTCTGGTTGTAAAGGTTCTGGAAAAGTTACGAAAGTCATAATAGAGAAATACCTTTAGAAGGATAACAGGATTGTAATTGACTCCAGCCCGGTTTCAAGAAGGGTAAGTCATTGTCAGACAAACCTTTTAGAATTATGGAATACATTACTTGACTGATTGACGACGGAGATCCAGTTGATTTATTATATATTTTAGACTTAGCAGTCTTTGATGAAGGTTCCCCACAGTAGGCTGATGAGAAGATATTGCTAATGTGTTATAGGTGTGAGTGGTACATAGTTGGATTAAAGGATGGTTGTGGAATAGAAAACTGTGTACACCTGAAATGGCAATTAAGTCATCATGGGAAATTAGTGAAGAGTGGTGTCCACAGGGTTCATGCTGGGGCCACTATTGTTTTCCATATATATAAATGATTTAGACCAGGGACTTAAAATGCAATGTTTCTAAGTTGCTGATGATACAAAGTGGCCACCCTCAGTTAGGAATATGAGGGATTTATAGAAGAGTCAAATGATCTTGATAAACTTCTTGGGTGGGCAGATAATGGCAAATATGAATTTTAATAGAAAAAGTGTAAGGTTTCTTCACCTAGTTACTCAAATAAAAGTTTTAACTATGATATGATGTGGATTGGCTTGAGTCCTGTGACCAAGGAAAAAAGATTTAGGTGCTGATTAATACAGCAGTAATTTGACAGTAACAATCATGTTTGAAGCTAGAAAGTAAAGCTAATAAGATGCTGGGCATATAAATTGCCAATGTTGTTTACAAGACAAGGAAGTTATATAAACTGTAAAATATAGCTCTGTTAGGCCAATAATAGAGTATTGTGCACAAGTTTGGGCCCTTACTTAAAGAAAGACTTAGATATCTAGGAAGATGCAACCGTAGAGAACAAAGAATGATTTCTGGTTTGGAGGGGTAAGAGCCTTACGAGAAGGCTGAAGGAGTTTAGGAATGTTTTCTTGTAGAAAGGAGATTTCTCAGAGGGACATGATACAGTCTACAAAATTTTTACATTTATTGATAATACGGAGACAATAAATTCTTATAGTAGAGCATGGACGGGAGACAGGGGGCATAGAATAGAAAATTAAGAAGAAAGCAATGCCATCTTGATATAAGAATTTCTAATGTTCTAATAGGGTTGTTTAAATTTTGGAATGATTTGCCACAGGAGGTTGTTGAGGTCGTGGAACTCAATTGCAACATTTAAGAAGGGTTGATAGAGGTATATGGATGGCTTGGCGTATCACATAGTATATTAGACGAAGTCCAAATTGGTCTGGTTTTGTAGTTATAGCAGTTAGTAATGTTATAGCTAAACTGCATGTGTGACCATGACTTAGTTATTAAGGCATGTTGATGGTTTGGGTATCATATATCATTTTTGTTTTTGACCTAAGCCAAATTGGTGGGATTTTAGTTACAGGAATATTGACAAGCCCTAGGTGCTTTGTGGATTTGCAGGAGAGCATGTTTGGTTAGTTGGGTTGACTGGGTCAGTCCTTATAGGGCCCATGTCGGCTTCTTACTGTCCCATATTTCTAATGTTGTTCTTATAATCCACTTTTTCGTACGTCTCGCAGCCGGTCGATGTAGTACACACTCTCTATAACATTCGCATACCAATCCGATATCTATTCATCCTTTCCATATGACCAAACGTTTTAATTATACTATTTAAATCTCTCAGTTCATGTCGTTCTCTTCCCAACCCATAGCTCCTAAATCGTTTTATTTCCTCATTTTATAAATTCATAATTTAGCAACTAAGAAATTCATTTAAACAGACTGCACCTTAGGATCTAATGGCTTCTTATTCCACACATATTTCGCTACTACACATTCTAACATCCGTAACAGCACATCCTTTATGCAGAAGATAGCGCACTCAAGAACTTAGTCCCCGTTGCATTCCTCCAGAACACTCTCTTTAAATGCGTTTGAGCGGTGCCGGACGTTGTTTATAATGGCAAACACTCGGCGTGCAGCCGCGATTTGAAGCGAGCGAGCGGCGTCCCTGTCTGGCAATGTGCGCCAACCTGCTGTGGCATTTACCTATGGTAATTCGTTAGTTAAAAAAAGAAGAATTAAATATATATTATATATATATATATATATATATAATATAATATAATAATATATATATATATATATATATATATATATATATATATATATATATATATATTATATATATATATATATATATATATATATATGAATATATAATATATATAATTATATATATATAATGATATATAATATATATAAACACAATACTAAATTTTTTTTGTGTATATGTACTGGTTTCCGAGAAGCCCGACTTCAGCCCGAGTTGGGCAAATTGACTCGGAAACGTTTCGAATTGAAAAAATTTACATTAACCAATCAGAGAACAGGTAATTTGAGTACCTGGAAACGGCGAGCGCGCCCGTCGGATCAGCTGACAATTGTAACAATACTCTTATACTGAACATTAGAATATAGAGACAGTAAGAAGCCCATGGCCTGTCGAGACTGTCCCGATACCTTATATTATCTTTTTATGAAATAAACTATATATTTAGTATCATTTGAATATGAAAGTTTACTAAAATATTATAACACTTTGGCCAAGCTCATTTCCGACACATGTTGTTTGTAAAGGAAATTGTTTGTAATCAAAGTATCCTTCCGCAGCCCCCCCGTTTACTAATTCTCGAGAATCGAGAATTTTACAACGGGCGCCTGACTGTGACGTTTTCATGACGTAGAAAGTGCGCAAACGGGCGCTGGAAACAATGCATGTGCGCCCCGGTGTGCCCGCCCGGGCTGCAGTCGGGCTTCTGAAACGCAGCTAGATTTTTTTATATATCGATTGCATAAATATTTTTCCAAAAACTTAAATAATTATAATTCGATTATGGGGTAGTTGAGAAAGTTCCGGATAGGATTACTTTTTTCCAAACTACTACCAAATACTGTATTAAAAGTTAAAACTATAAGCATTTAATTTACAAAAATAGTTTTAAAAATAATTTGAAAGTTTCTTTTATTGATTTTCGTATATTTTATGTATATATTTTTAGGAAGAATTTAAAAAATAACGCTCCGAAAATTTTAACCAACTTATTTTCTCGTTTTGATAAGGGTATTACTATCGATGTTTTACCGATTATTGATATATCGATTTCATTAATATTTTTTTCGATAATCGATAATTTTTTACGATTATCAAGTATCAACGAATTTATTGTATATATAAAATTTACTATAATGAAAAAAATAAAAAATTTATTTTTATTTAATTAACTACTTAATAATTATTAATTATTTTTTATTTAATTAACTACGTTTGGTATATTCAATCACAGTAAAAATATACTATGGTTCAATTGAATCGTAAAAAAAATTAAAAAATTATCGAAAGAAAATTATTTTTATCGATATATAAATAATCGGAAAATATCAGAAACGCACATCGATAGTGTTATCCCTAAAAAAACGCCGAAATTAGTCAATTTTTTTTTTTCGGAGCGTAATTTTTCATATTTTTATTAAAAATATGCATTTATAATATACGCTAATCGGTAAAAAAAAAATTAAACCGAAAAAATATTTTGATACCATTTTTTGTAAATTATAAGTTTATAGTTTTAATGTAATAGTTACGTAAAGTTTATTCACCTCAGCTAAAGTATTACCCTGTTGGCAAATTATGTAGGAAAGGACGACACAAATTGTCGAGAGTCTGTATACAGACACAAGGGTATGCTTGATTCGCAAGTTGTTCGAGGCGAAGTGCGGACATATTAATTGTCTCATGGCCAACATGAAGTTCTGCAATGCCTTATCCCTTTTTAATCTGGCTTCATAATCCCACCATTGGAGTAGAGCCTCCTTTACAGTGAGATATGATACCTATATCCTTTTGAATAATTTGGTCATAAAGATCTGAATTATTACCCTTGAGGAAATTCCCGAAAATGGTAATCCAGTCCTCCAGCTGATCTGGATACTTGACCTCTCAATACCTCTTGAACTGGTTAAAGAATTTTCGTAGATTATTCTTTTGCAGAATTAAACTCCACCGAGGTACAGCCTTAGGTTTGTATGCCCTGGCCATGAGCTGTGTTAATATAGAAACTGATCTCATTATCATAGCCAGTTGATGTTCAGTGGTGTCTAACCTTGGAGTATTATTTGGGTAACTTTGATTAGCCTATTTGGAATATTTGAATCTGATGTCATTGATTGAAGAAGTATATACAAACGTAGAATTCAAGGAAACTGGTAACACTGGAGGTTGTCTGGAATTAATATTGGAATAATTACTTACCTACTTAAGTTTAGGAAGGATTTTACGAAAACCATTCAGGTCCCCCCAACCCAGGGCCTCCTCAGATATAGAATGCAGAGCAGGACTAGTAGAAAGACTTCATGGGTCCCCTGGCATTGCAAAAGGCGATGAAGCTCTAGCTATTGTAGTCACACAATGTTTGTAATGTCCTACCCACCAGCCAACTATGAGATTATCCCACTAGATACCCTTTAGAACCAAACTGTTATTAAAATATCTATCATCATTAATCATAGCTTATACAATTGACCAGTACATTTGAGAAATCTTAACAGTGCTAGATGAACAGTAACTTAAAATATTGGAGGCACATTAACCTTCCCTAGCAGAACCAGAAAAGCCAAAGAAGGAAGACTTACCCCTTGCAGAGAAAGCTTAAGCTCCTCTCAGCCTAAAATAATAGCTACATCAAAGAAGAAAGCGCTTAACACTCTATTTCACTACTGCATGATGGACAGAGGGGTGTGTTGGAAAGATCCAAATGAAAGAGGTGCCCATTAAGACGAAGATGCCCAATTTGCAGTCTTGTTATGACAGTCTCCAAGCAACGAGCATAGAAGAGTGGAAACCGTACATCTTCCCTGTAATATTGTCCCAGGTATGATTTATGAATGCTAAGGAAAGTACTGAGCTCCTACTTCCAAAAAACATTCACCTTTTGCTAATGCAGGGACACCATTCTGCTAACTCTAAGGGGGAAATATTCAATGGGTTGATGCTGATGGGGTTGGTGGATACATCTGCAGTGTCATTACTAACAATACCAATGTGGGAAAGGACCCAATGGAAATGTAGTACCCAACCCAGACTTGGAGACATGCTACTGATGATATAATGAATATTTAATTGAATTCTATATTTGGTGGCCAGCTGGTTAGCAAAAATATGCAGGGTAGCACTAGAATCCGAAAAGATTATAATAGATGGAGGAGAGAGATGGGCCACCACAAACTGTAATGCCCTGAGGATAGCATATAGTTCTTGGAATGTCACTGAATGTAGTGAAGAGAGTTTCCAGTTCTGTGTGAGGGAAAGATCTGCAGCTGCAGAACAAGTTGAACCCTGATAAACCTTCAAACTATCAGTATACACCTGAAAAGGTATTCTGTAGTTTTAACAGGTTTCTTGAAAGAGAGATTGCCCCAAAATAGGAGGGCCATCCCTTCAAGTCGATGGGAATTCAAAGGTGAAATGAGCCTTCAGGTCAGGTTGCAATAATGTGGTATCAGAGAAGCCGATGAAACTAGGTCCAGGGGCACCTCGAGCAAACCAAGAGACTGAACTATGAGCATAGCTCAAAAGATAAAGGGGATATTTGTCTTCTCCTTTCCAGAGGAACCCAATTCACATGAACAATAAAAAACCTTGGAAGGATGGCTCACCAATGCAGACATCAACTTAACATATCTCCTAGCAATGAGAGCCCCCCAATACAGTCAGAGAGGAAGAAGACAATCCTGTGCTTCAATGCTTTAATTGGAGAAGAAGGAAAAGCACCCAGGGCTATCAGATGGCAGTATTTTGAATGGTCTCCAGGCACTTAAGAGATATTGGGGAAGCAGAAGAGTAAACCCACTCCCATAATCTAATTTGCCTCTGATATAGATGGTATAAAAGTAGAGGAGCATGCTTTGGAAACCACCCCATTTAGTGCCTGCCAAAGGTCTCATCATATTTAGCCTCTTAAACACTGTAACTGGAGGCCCCGAATGTGTTGCTTCCAAGTAGGAGAGGGGCCATCAAGTGTTAGACCTAAAAATTTATGTTTAGTGACAAAGAGAACCTAACTCCTGTTCAGTCTAAGGCAGTGGTTCTCAACCTGTGGGACGCGATCCCCAGGGGGGGCGCGAAGAAAAGTGAAAATCGATATAAAAAACTTTATTGAAATAAATGTAAAACAAAAATTACATTCTGAGAGCAAAATAAAAAATGTAAATAAATCCTTATAATTTTAAAAATCCATTATTATAATGATTACATAATTATGATAATTAATTATTACATGATTAATGAAAATTAAGGCAAAGAAAAAACCAAATACATTCTGAAAGAAAATAAAAAAAAGGAAATAATACAATTATTACGCTAAAAATTAAACATTTACCTTACAGTTTACATGTTAAATGTAAATTCAAAAATTAATTACTTCCTTGAGCGTGTCTTGCAGAGCAAAGCTTTTCATATGATGGAGATGTATTGGAAATCGATACCCATTAGTTTTCTTTCTATATTTAGCTGAGATCTATATTTTGCTTTTAAGACAGCCACTGCAGAAAACCCTATTTTGGAAATGACAAAAGTTTGCGAAAAGCTCTCGACTTCAGTGCTCTTGTCCATTATGAACACCGGCCCAAAATTCAAATAGTGATTTAAAAGCAAATTCTGTTTCGATTTCACCGCTTGACGTGGTCTATAAATTTTCTTCTTCCATAGAAAGACCTTCATTAACGTTTTCAAAGGCGTTTCTAACCCTGCACTTGTATTTTGCTAATATGTTGTCGTCATTTATAAAATAGTTTCTAAAATTCTTCCTCAGCATTGTTGTTAAATGATTTTCAATAGTTGCTAATATATATTGATATGTTGCTCTTCTGCTGTGTATGTTTTAACAAATTCATCCACATTTGTAAATATTTCTAATTTTCTTTCCTTTATTTTGGTGTTTCATAACTCTAATTTTCTACAAAAAGCATTTACTGTGTCACTCATTTGTAAGATATGTGTATTTGTTTATTGGAGTTTAAGGTTTAATATATTTAGTTTATCGAATATGTCCACTAAGTAGCTTAATTCCATCACAAATAAGGTGTCTCGAAACTTCTTCGATTCTTCGCGATTTTCCTTTTCCAAGAAGATTGCAATTTCATCTCTTAATTCGTAAACACGTCTTAGACAACTGCCCTGTGATATCCACCTAGTCTCACAGTAGAATAGCAAACCTGAATGTTTCGCTCCCATGTCTTTGCAAAGTGAAGAAAACAGTCTTGATTTTAAGGGTCTCATTTTTATGTAGTTCAACACGGTTACAACTGTTGTTAATGCAATATTTAAATCAAGACTCATTTCTTTTGAAGCAAGAGCTTCCCTGTGAATCATGCAATGTGTCCAGACACATTGTGGAGATTTTTCCCTCAAATGCGCTTGCACACTGTTGAACCGTCCTGACATTGATCAAACACCATCTGTGCAAATTCCGATACAATTTTTCCATTGTATGTTTTATATAATCGTCCAACATTTTGAACAATTCAATTGCTGTGTCTTTTCTTCCTATTGGTTTGCAAAACAATAGCTCTTCAACTGCTGATAATCCGTCACAAAATGGAACATAAGCAATTAGATGACAATCCTTGTTGCTATCTGTTGCCTCGTCAAGCTGAATTGAGAAAGGTTTGCCACAAAGCTTCGACAAAAGTTGTTGCGCCATGTCTCCAGATATATCGTTAATTCGATGATCAACAGTATCATTTGATAGCGTTATGCAAAGTAGTTTTTTGGCAAAATTATCTCCAAACATAGTTTCCACAATTTCAATTGCAGCTAGAAGAATAAGTTGTTCTCCAAAGTTGTGAGGTTTTTTGCACCTTGCTATTTTATAGGCAACTTTGTAAGAAACTAGTAAGGCTTTTTCATTTACATACAAAGAGTTTTGAATATTAGGTTTTTGCTTTCAATATATATATATATATATATATATAATTTTTTTATATATATATATATATATATATATATATATATATATATATATATATATATATATATATATATATATATATATATATATATATATATATATATATATATATATAAGGATGTATATATACCAGAAAAGAGGCTGATACAGATACTCGATACTCTATTTTTTAGGTGCTGATACCGATACTTTAATTAATATAATAAATACACAGTAATAAGATAAAACATTTGTGTACTGCTAGGCAACTCAGGATTGAATTCCCTGAACATTGTACAACCAATACTTAGTCATTTATTTCATATTTGGTAGTGCCCAAGTATATTTATTTTATAAATTAAAATAGTATCTTTAAGGAATAATAAATACAAATATAATATTAATAACTTTTTTATGTTTGTGTTTATTCAAAAAATATTCCATTTCCATTTTCCAGTAAGTATTAACAAAGTTTAGCTACTAGTTTTTATATTTTAATATGATTACAATTTACAAGAAGATTCTTTAACTAGTTACAGTATAAAGATTAAAAATAATGAAAGAAGAGACCTCTCAATTAATAATCTGAAAAGACAAAATAAAAAAACGCTATTACTCAAAGATGACATAATAATAATATACTCCTTTAAGATAAAGTTATATATCATTCAATACTCAAATTCAAAAATTCACAAATTGTGATGCTAAAACATTAAGCTTTCACTAGTATCTGGTGAGAGCCTGTTTCTTTTTGGGGTGTTTATTCCCACATACACTAAGTCTCGACTGATGAGGGAGGGGGGTGATAATTATTTTTTTGGCAAGCACAGATAATAATGGAAACCTTGGCCCATTTTCATGCCACCACATGAAAGGATTCTTCTGTAGGCAGCATCTCCATTAAATTCATTGAGCCTCATCTCCTCTTTCCCAGATTGAAATTTGAATTATCTTTGTTCCTCGATGACTGTCTCTTCAGTTTTTTTCTATGGGGTTACGATGAGGTTCCCTTTGAAGGTGAATGAGATGTCAATGCAATTTCACCATGAACTTATCAAAGTCCAACATATCCAAACTCTTCATCTTCAGTGGGTTTATTTGCTGAAAAGCCACCATCGTCACTATCAGTGCTGTTGACAGGGTTGCTGATAAGGCGGCTTCCACTTCTGTGAATCTTTTTTTGTCACACGAGCAAGCTCCTCGGTTATGCGTATATATAAATCTGCATTCTAGAAGTGGTTCACCGCCGGAGATGCCATTCTTGTGGGGTTTCAGCTAGCTTAATAAATTCCTTATTAGAACCTTTTTTTTTTTTTTTTTTTACAGTTGTCACCGCAAATTACGCAGATGAGCACAGACGCAGATTTTAAAGTGAGGGAGATTAAATTGAGTAGGAAACACAGAAGATGGAAGAGAATTCACAGAACAGAGGTGGTGGCAGGAAAGAAGGAAGCACCGCAGCGAACTAGTCTGGAGTTAAAAATATCAACACAAAACTCATGTGCCGACACAGCACCCTTTGTGCTACGAGGGCGTCGTAAAGGTGGTGGTACGCGAGTGGAGGTTCCCTCGAGCACTTGCCGCTACTGTACCTATAGAAAAGAGATAGCACCAACATCGCGCAAAGATAGAGGGTCAAGTGAACTAGAAAGTACAGGATAGTTTATAAGCCTTTTGGCCTTTGACTCTACCTTTTCCAAAAGCCGGATGAAACCAGAACTATCCCCAGATATGAGAGCAGTACTCCATAAAAGGGCAGATGAAACCTTTGTATAGCTGGAGTAACTGAGAAGAGTAAAAAAAGTCTAGTCTAAACAGAACTCCCAGTTTCCTTGAGGCCACCCTAGCAACCGTTGAGATGTGAGGTTTCAAAGACAATTTTTTGTTTATGTTAAGGCCAAGGATGTTTATATTGTCAACAGGAGAGACAAGAGAACCGTCATAAGAGATAGGAAAGTTAGGTGTCCTAAATAGGGAAATTTGTAGAAGTTGGGTTTTTAAAGAACTAAATTTCACAAGGTTGAGACGACCCCACCTGGAAATTCTATCCAGATCAGCGTGAAAGAATACGAAAGATTAAGACGAGAGGCAATTTTAGAAATAAAAGAGGGAGCAGAATTGAAAATGAGTTGAAGAATGAAGGGTCGAGTCATCGTCATATGAGTGGATAGAGTTAGATGCGCAGGTGAGAAGATTATATAATGAAGAGCAGGAATAAAGTAGGAAAGGCAGAACCCTGAGGAACACCAATTTTTATTGAAAGAAGAAGAAGTCGCCCATCAACACTAGCCAATATTGAGCTATATTTGAAAGAAAAAGCTAGACATAAGTGGGCAAAGAGAAGAAGGAAACCCAAAGGAGGTGAGCTTAGAGTGACGCTTCGCCAAACCCGGTCAGATGCTTGATATGTCAAGTGCCACCACGCAAGTCTCCCCAGTAGTTCCTGAGGGCGGAAAACTATAAATCTGTTAAATAGAAAGTATATCACCAGTAACCTCGAGTGCCGAAAGCCGTACTGGCGATTGGAAAGAAGGGAATGAGATTCCAGATGGTCTAAGAAGTGAGGGTTGAGAAGAATTTCAAAGATCTTAGATAGAATACAAGCAGAGCTATAGGGCGATAGTTAGAAGGGTCAGAGCGCTTTTTATTTTCTTAGGAATAGGTTGCACATATGCGCGCTTCCAACACTGAGGGAAAGTGCTAGTATTGGGGCATAGAAGATATAGTTGAACGAGGGGAGGGGTCA
>JABUQX010098109.1:20000-40000 GCA_015478945.1 Trachelipus rathkii
TCCTAAATCTAAGGGAAAACAAAGGCGCCCTCGGAAACCTAACAACAAAAAACCCAAGACAGCTAAATCCCAAAAGTTTCCCCTAAAACATACACACCTAAATTTACTAAAACAGAGTTCAAAGATCAGTGACAGAAAGAGAGGGAAGTACGAATGGAGATGGTAACTCAAAATTATTAGGCTAATATGACTAACGGTCAAGCAAACTTAATGGGAGTTATTTCTGTTGTATTCTGCGGGATTAGCCAGCAAGTTCAATCAATTCAGCACACTAGGGATTCTCACGAACAATGAAAGATATTTGCATTTTTAAGTTTATTATAAATGTAAAAAAAAATATATTCAAGGAATCGCAGTTCCAATACTGTAAGCAAAGCAAATATAAATATAGGTGTCTTTTCATCTATCAGCAAACACCATCCAGAGTGGCACCATAAATATAAATAATGGAGCAAGGGTGTAATATGAATGAATGTGGGATGAGATGCAGTACCAATTAATGCTCTAATACTTATCCGGTTAAGCTTCTGTGTTGATAAGGATCTGAATCTCAAAAGGTGGGAACGAGATGAAGATCCGATAATAAAAGTTGACAAAAGTTGACCATAAAAGAAAAGTTGAGCCTCAAAATAAAATCCGGAAATAAAATTCAGCCATAAAATAAAATTCCAGCCTAGGAATAAAATTTCAGCCCGATGATAAAATCTGATCCCGAAATTAAAGTCCGGAGATAAAACCTGAGGAATATATAAAATCGGTTATATTCCTTGGTTATAATAATATAAAAATAATGAATTGCCATAAATAAAGTGATAAAAAATAAATAATAATAAATAAAAAGTAATAATAAATAATAATAAAATAAATAAATACTGTAAATGAAGAATTGCATAAATAAGGATTAAGTAAGAGCTTTTATATCATAGAGCACCTATCCTATTTGGAGGTAGGGTTTTATCTTTTATTTTCTGTATTTGCAAGAGTCCTTTCTGGATCTTGTCAGCAATATCGCTTGATGTTGATGATGTTAATTTTCAGTGTTGTTGCATCTATGATAAGGGGGAAATAAACATAAACCACTGCAATACCTTAATATGAGAAGCATATCAAAGTATTGTTCAGTATTTCAGTAATCATGGTAAAAGCATATTGGGTCTAAACTCACATAGTGGGTTTCCTACTAAACCGTAGTGGAAGTTCCGTTAATTAAATAAGACTTCCACAAGAATAATGAAAACGCAGTACATAAAACAAAACTAACTTGCGGAAAAAAAACTTTCTTTACAAATAACTGTTTACTGCTGAAAAACTTTTATATTCCTAAAGTTGACGTGATTAGTAGAATGGGGAAAAATGATTAAACATTAAACAAGTCATGGCATTATTTGTAAATGAAAATACTTATAACTATTGGACAAGTCTCGATAGCCCGACAGTCTTGACAGGCCCTTACAACGTATTACTGCAAGCAAGTTAGTTAAGAATTATATTTTTCAGGATACTGTTGCATCACTTTTATATATATATATATATATATATATATATATATATATATATATATATATATATATATATATATATATATATATATATATATAGCAGTATATATATATATATATATATATATATATATATATATATATATCGGTATATATATATAATATATATTATTTTTATTATTATTTTCCCATATATATTTCACCCAAAATTCATATATTTTACTATATATATATATATATATATATATATATATATATATATATTATACACGGTATATATATATTATATTATTATTATATATATATATATATATTATTACATATTATATATTATTATATATATAGTTATATATATATATATATATATATATTATGTTATATTATATATATATATATATATATATATATATATATATATATATATATATATATATATATATTATTATATATATAAATATATATATATTATTAAGTTTTTATTTATATATTTAAGTATCTATATATATATATATGTTGTTATATATATATATATATATACATATTGTTATATATATAAGAAGATATATATTATTATTATTATCTATTGTTATAATATTATATATATATAGATACACATACATATATATATATATATTAGTGATGGGACGATTATGAAATTTTTGCCGATGACGATGACGATGACGATTAGAGCAAATTTTGACGATGACGATGACGATGACGATGACGATGACGATTAATTGAAAAAAACTATTTTAAAAATTCTCTCTCTCTCTCTCTCTCTCTCTCTCTCTCTCTATATATATATATATATATATATATATATATATATATATATATATATATATATATATATATATATATATATATATATATATATATATATATATATATATATATATAAGGCTGTAGACACGAGGGTCAGGGGATTCAACCTCCCGAAATTATTTTATCTATCAAAATTCACCATGCACACACACACACACACACACAATAATAATAATAATAATAATAATAATAATAATAATAATAATAATAATAATAATAATAATAATAATAATAATAATAATAATAACAATAATAATAACAATAATAATAATAATAATAATAATATAATAATAATTAATCAATGAAAATGAAAAGTATTATTAATGGAAATGAGGAGACATGTTTGTGGTCCTTAACGATTTCTTAGGTCAAGTGGCTGTTCCTCATACATGTATAAAATATTTAGACCAGGGACTTAAAGGTTTCCAAGTTTGCAGATGATAGCAAAATGGCTACCCTAATAAAGATTAAATGATGGTGTATAAAGATTTAAAAGATAAGGAGGAGAGCTGTAATCGTTGATGAGATGAGCAGGTTCATTCTTCTTCAGATAAATTTTTCTTTCATTCATTCCTTCTGAAACTAAATCTTTCTTTCCTCATAATCCATGGTTCGACCGTGCTTATTCTCTGGTCATTAGGCTAGAGACAGTGCCTATCGAGTGTGGAAAATTCTCGTTCTCCTATACTCTGGCTAATTTTCATTCAGCTAGAAATCGTTGTAGGATACTCTTCGACGAGCAAAGCTGGTTTTCATCAAAGGAAAGTGCGCTAACCTCCTTGATACTGACAAATCTTTCATCTCTAGCAACTTCTGTAAATCTGCTCTTTCCTCCTCTTATTCGATCTGATCATTGTGTTGCTAATTCTCCTTAACTGAAAAGGCTAATCTCTTCGGCCCTCGCTCAACTATATTCTCATGTCTCAATACTAGCACTTTCCCTCAGTGTTGGAAGCTCACATGTCCAACCTATTCGAAAAGGAAGCCGCTCTGATCCTTTCTAACTATCGCCCTGTAGCTCTCACTTGTATTCTAACTAAGATCTTTGGAAACCCTTCAACACTTAGATCATCTGGAAATCATCTGATCGCCTAGTACGGCCTTCGTTGCACGAAGCTCCATTGGCGATATACATTCCCATCAAACCGATTTATGGTTTTTCGCTCTTAGGAACTACGGGAGACTTGGGTGGTGGCGCTGACATATCCAAAGCATTTGACCGAGTATGGCACGCCTCACTGCTCCCTCCCCTCCTTTGGGTTTCTCCTTCTCTTTGCTTACTTATATCTAGTTTTTCGCCTAATATCGGCTGTTGTTGATGGGCGACTTCTTCTTCTTCTGTCAAAAGTGGTGTTCCTCAGGGTTCTGTCTATCTACTTTATTCCTACTTTTCATTAATCTTCTCACCTGCACCTCTAACTCTATCCACTGTATTCGATGACTCAATCTCTTCATTCTTTAACCTGCATCAATTCTACTCCCACTCCTTATGTCTGGAATTGCCTCTGTCTTAATCTTTCCGATTTTTATTCTCGCGATGGATAGAAATAACTTTTGTGAAATTAATTCTTAAAAACCCAACTTTTACAAATCTTCTTCTCCAAAATACCTTCTAACTTTCCTCTCTTTCGATGGTTCTGTCGTCTCTCCTGTTGACAATTATAAACATCCTTGGCCTTAACTTGAACAAAAATGTCTTTGAAACCTCATGATCACAACGGTTGCTAGGGAGGCCCCTTAAAGAACTGGAAGTTCTGTTTGTATCGTAGACTTTTCCTCTTTTCAGCTGCTCCCATACAAAGGTTCCCCATCCGCCCATGTATGGAGTACTGCTCTCATATATCTGGGGGGGCTCTGGTTTCACCCCGGTTTTTGGACAGGGTCAAGTCAACGGCAAAGGCTTATAAACTGTTCTTCACTTCTTTCCAGTTCACTTGACACTCTATCTTTGTGAGGCGATGTTGGTGCTTTTATCTCATCCTATAGGCACCACACAGCTGCAAGTACTGAGGGAACTTATCACCACAAGTATCACCATTCCTTTTTACGACGCCTTCTCGTAGTACAATAGGTGCCAGTCTGCGCACGAGTACAGGGTTGACATTGGTAACTCCAGCAGGCTAGTTTGCTGTGGTGCTCCTTCTTCCCACCACCTCTGTTTTGTGGAATTCTTCCATCTTCTGTATTTCCTACTGAATTTAATTCTCTCACTTTAAAGCCTGCGTCTAGCTCATATGCGTAATTTGCGCTAGAGGGTGAACCTTTGAGAGTAATACACCCTCCTTGAATAGGGCTCTGCCCGTGAGTGGTGGTGACAACTAAAAAAATACTTTGAATGGGCAGATATGTGGCGAATGAACTGAATCTCCTTTCCCCCATCCAAAACATCATTCGATTATCCCAGAAATTCGCACTTTTCAACGTTACTCTCAGATGGATCATATGTCGCAATCACACACATACTTTGACCATTTCAAACTTAAATTTAACCTTTAGACTTCTAGTACTCACACACAAAAAATCTACCATAGCTTTCTACCACAACTCACTCATCAGGATTGCAACTTCTATCCCCCTCTCATTCCTTTCCAGCAACACAAACACATTTCACACCACACCACTCATTTTCACCAAGCTCTCTTTCATCTTTGTTTCAGTCACAGCGAGCAACTCACTGCCCTTTCCAAATACATCCATCACCTCTCCTCATCTCTCAACATTATTCCTCTGACATTTTATTATACAGATACGATGCCCATACATTGCCAAGATAGAAGGGCGCTACCAAGTGATCACCACCTTCCGAGGCATGCATTATATTCTGGCAAAAGATAAGTGGTAGTAGGCAGCCAACCTAACTACCACCTGCCCTTAGTCGCCTTCTACGACAGGCAGGACATATGGGCAATTTTTTCTCCCTACACGTATGGATATAAGGGATAGGGATGTCTGTAAGATGTTGTCTAGAAGAGGGGGTGTGTGATATAAGTATGTGTATATGATATGTTGTCTGGAGGATGAGTGTGGATATGAACGTATAACAGAAAGGAGAACCATTAGGCACTGGAATGTCATACATACCATAAGTAAAATGTATATATATATTATATTATTATTATGCATATATATATATATATAGTTATATATATATATATATATATATATATATATATATATTATTATATATATGAAATATATATATATATTATTATATATATTATATATATATATATATATATATATTATATATATAAAATATATATATATATAGTATATATATTATATATATTATTATATATATATATATATATATATATATATACATATATATATATATATATATATATATATATATATATATATATATATATATATATATATATTATTATTTATTATTATATATATATATTATTATTATTTTATTTGTATATATAATTCATTTATTATTATTTTACTCATTAATATTCACATTACATATTATTATTATTATTATTAATATTATTATTATTATTATTGTTTAAATATTATTCAAAATTCTTAATATTTGTTCAATTAATCGGCAAAATAATCGGCGGAATTTGACGATGACGATGACGATGACGATGTGAAAAAAATATGCCGATTTTGCCGATGACGATGACGATTAATCGTCCCATCACAAATATATATATATATATATATATATATATATATACTATAGAAGTATTAAGCTATATACATATATATATATATATATATATATATATATATATATATATATATATATATATATAACTCTTCCCTGGTAATATTATAAGTATAATAAAAAGGTTTGTCTTGTAAACTAGAAGGCATCATATTTTCATTCCTTTTTGATTTTACCTATTTAATAGGTATATATAGTTTTTAAAATAAAGTATGCTATTTGATTAATTTTAGGATTTGCTGAATGCTGGTAAGCTATTTTATATAAATTTTTTTGTTTTTGTAGCATTGTTCTCTCTGTTGTTTGTTGTGGTGATAGATATTTTATTTAATGCATTTGGTATGTTCGGTGTTTTATGAGAGTTTTTTTTTTCGTTTTTGACACCTAAAAATTGGAGATGGCTTCGCCAGCATGTAGTTCCGTTTAAGCCGGTTGGTTGTAGTGTTTTGAGATTGGGAGTTGAATATTTGTGGTTTGTTAAGCCCTGGGATTTCACTATATATAATGAGTATAGTGTAGTATAGTATATTTATGATAGTGAGGGGTATAGTATGATATATGTGAGTATATAGGTGTAGGTTAGTAGATAGTATAGGTAGTTCAGTAGTATATTATATATGTACTGTTGACGGGTTAATAGTAGGTATTGTAGGCTGTGATTAGTAGGTATAGTGAATATGTAGGATATTACTTAGTTGTATTGGTAGTATAGGTTGGGGTATATATAAATAGTAGTAGTAGGTAGTGAGGTAGTATGAGGTGTTAAGTGCAGTACGGTAGGTGAGGTGGGGTATTAGGACTGCAAGGGATGATGGCCGATGAGATTGTGAGTATTTTTAATAAGGTAGCATATATATGACTCGAATTGCATGAAGATTATAAATATTAGATGATATGGATATATATGAGGAAGTAGAGATTAATATAGAGTTTTAAATAAGATAACGGTACAGTGAGATTAATTTAATGAGAAGATATAGTAGATATAATAGGAGAATAATAAGGATAAGTATTATTATGTATTTTATGTGTATGTAGATTATGAATTTATTATTAGATTGTATTTGTGGTATTATTATTCATGTTGAGCAAGCAATGAGGTAATGATAGAGATAAGTATAAAATAGATTAATGTAATAAATGAATAGTATATATATAGTAATAAATAAGTATGTAATAATGATAATGAGTAATATAAGTTAGTGATATTCAGTATCTGTTATTGATTATATTTATTGAGTTATTATTATTAGTTATTTTTTTAGAAGTTGGGTCAGTAATTCAAAATGATTTATTGGGGTAATTTTTTTTTTGGTCAAGCAGAAGTTTACGGGTGGTGGGGACAATGGCTCTTGTAGCTATAAAGGGTGTAGTTTGTGGTGTAAAGAAGTGTAAATAAATTATTATTATGTATTGATTAACACCAAATAATGTAAATTTTAATCAGTATTCTTGTTTTTTGTTTTGTGAAGTGTTTATGGTTGCTATAGGGAAAATATAGTCATATTTTTGGGAAGAATTCACGTTCGGTTTTCCGGCATTTGGGTTCGGGAGTCGTGTTGTTGTTCTAAATCGACTCCTGGAGTCGGGAGTGGGAGTTGGTTTGGTGTATTTGGAATGCTCCGTGGGAAGTCCAGAGGTGGGAGTACAACCTATGTTTTGTTCGATGCCCAGTCGATGTTTATTATTAGTACGTTCAAGAAGATTTTTTGTTCTTTTTCGCTCGAGATAGATATTCGTTGATCATGATCTTGGTGGAATGATTATGTTGATGTAATTGATTATATTTCTATTCCTTATAAGGTAAGACATGCCGAATAGTTATAAGAAGAGAACTGTTTGAACTGTGCATTATATTCTTACTATGGATCAATGCATGTGGATGAAGTAGAAATTCTTTGCTATTCTTTTTCGAACCATATCTTACTTTCATCCAGAAGCTTGCTAGCTAGTTGTAATTGTGTCACCATTGAACTGGTGAGATTTTAGGCTAAATATAGGTCTCGTGTAGTTGAGGTAAGATTAGATGTTTTATAGGTGTACACATGTGTACAGTTATTCCATGAATAAATTTAAGTGAAATATTATAATAAAATTAAGAGTATTAACGATATTAAATAGGTAAAAACTTTTCCATTATCTAGGTCAATCTGTTTTGGGGAGATAATGTTGGCCCTTCATTTTTTTTGCTGGATTAAATAAAGTAAAAACGGGGTGGAGACGGTTATTATTGGAAAGTAAACTCACATAGAGAAACCGGTATGGGGATTAATTTTGAGTTCTTGGTGAATTTGAACAGTGTGCCTGTTGGGACTGAGCTTTTGTTAAATTACCTAAAAACTGTTTGGATTTGGGACCTCAATTGATTTCATTTTTTTGGTTTTAAGGAAGCCACATTGTGGGACCGTGCTGAATGATTTGTCTTATGTGGAAGTGCAAGATAGCGGGTGTGATTAATGCCTGACTGTTATTATTATGAAAGAATTTTCGGATTCCCATAAATTGAACAGGATAATTAGTTAGTTTTTGCTTTAACAAAGTTGACACTGAATGGTCCGTTTTGCTACCTTTTTGAATATAGTAAATACAGTATGCTCGATTTGGGAAAAACATTGAATGTGAATCTTTGTCATTTGTGTTGTGGTATGTTTACTGGTTGTGAAGTTTATAAGTCAATCCGAGAACCCCCAAAGCTATGTATTGATAGGACGAACTGCTATGTAGATTGTTGGAAACAATTGCTAATTTATAGTGGCGATTTTCTTAGTTATTAAGTGGGGAAAATAAATTCGAAGGAGTTTTATTTTAGGAAAGTTATAACAAAACTTTGATAATTCATCAGTGATGTGTGGCTTTTTGGGTAGGTTTAAAAGGCACCAAAATAAGGGACATGCCGGGTTGTTGAGATGTGAAGAGTCGGTAGTTTTATGAAGAGGAGTGGAAGGTCCGGAGTGCATTTTAAAAGGTGGATCGGCGGGTCTGGTAAGGTGTTTGAAGAGGTGTGGAGTCGGGAGTCGGCATTTTTCAAGAGGTCGGATGGAGTAAGAGTAGGAGTCGGAGTAGGGACGCGACGGGCGGGAATTTTGGGCGCGGGGGGCCGGCGGGCGCGGGTGTAGCTTAACATCAGCATCTGCTGTAGAGTTACACGGATGAAAGTCCCAAATTATGTAGTGGAGATTAATTTATAGATTTCAATTAATTAAGATATTGTACATTAGAAATGGAATTTTAATTTAGATTCAGTTAAATTAAGGATATTGGTTGGAAGAGAATTTTGTTAGAAATAATTGATTTTGCTAAAAGAATTTTTTTGAAGTTGTTATCTTAATGGTAAATAAAATATGTAATATGCATACTGATTGAATAAAAGTATATTTGGATATTATATATATATTTATTAGTGATATAGTATATAGTAGTAGTTATATAATTTTATATTAATATATAAGTATATATTATAATGGATGTGGATATTATAGGTATATAGGTATACGTATATATATCTAGTTATAGTTCTTAATTAAGAAGTAGATCTAGTCTATATATATATATGTATATGGATAGTATATTTATGATCATTAGTAAGTATTATTATCTTTGTGTTTTGCCCTTCCCCCAAATCAAAGTGTAGTCAAAGTATACTTTTGTATTTATGTGATGATAATTAGAACATAAATTTATTAAATACATAAAGTAGGGGACTCGAGGGCTTGTGAATCGATATGTAGGTGGTTTATTGCACCCCTTAGAGTGCGTAGGAGGAGCGGTATCGGGATGCATATGAGTGTGTTGAGGGTTTGCTCGGAGCGCGAGTTGGGGTGGTTGCGGGGTATGCTGGATTGGGGGCCTGTATTTATATATAGATATTATAGTATATAGTTATGATAGGTAATTTAAGAGTACTGTAACTATAGTACTATATATGTATATAACCATATGTATGTGCGCTGGTGTTACTAGGGGAATTTTTGTTTTTCGGGGCCAACAAAAATCTGGTTCGTTATATATTAGTATATATTATAGTATATATCGATTACTTATATATATATATAGGTTAAGGTATATCTATATACATTATATTATATAATATATCTTGTATATTAATGTATATATATATATATATATATTTAAGTATATATATATTAGTAGTATATATGTATATAGTGAATATATTATATATATATTTATAATATATTAGTAGTGTATTATATTAATTATAATATATAGGTAGGTATATATATATATATCTATAATATATATATATACGTATAATATTATTGATATATTGTTATATAAGATAGTAGTAGCTAACTTGAGATATAATATATATACGGCTACTTGGAAGTGTCAAGGACAAAATATTAAATCTCTAAGAATTATGAAAAGATGAGAAGTTTATATACATTTGGGTGGTAGATTGTTAAATTTAAACGGGCAAATTTTGCTACTTATTGGATAAATCTTCATTTTTTATTTCAATATTTTCGGGTGGTGAATGAGAGGAGGGGGGCAAGTCAATAAGGTGTCTTTATAATCTCCAATAGTATATTGTCTGCAGTAAGGTTTTGAGAATGTCTTAATTGTTGAAGGACGCTTCTTTTCTACTGGCAGTTAAAACACGGGTAAATTGACAGGGTGCACAGAGATGTAGAATAATTGTTTTGAAAATTGTGGGACAAGGAACCTAGTGCATCTCTTCGCTTGCTTTTGGGCGACTGTTGCTGTGAGTGTCTTTCGAATTCGCATTCCGATTCTGCTATTACTAATCTGTTCATTTGGGCTTTCCGGGGAGATCTTTCCTTGGTAAATGATTGACAACATTTTTTTCCCATTATCTGGAAAATGTGACTTTTAGACTTCTATCTAATAGAAGGCATTTAAAAAAAGGTCTTCTCTTTCAGTCTTCTGCAAGACCAATAACAAATGGAAATAAAAATGGATGTGCGATAGTAAGGTTGTTTTGGGTCGGAATAGACAATTTGTATATGCTGTAGTTTTGGATTTGTTTAATTCTTGCGTACCGACGCATTCTCGAAGTGACAGTTCAGATTCGATGCGGCGTAACAGCGTTCTCGAAAATGCACTGATTTCTAGATGTTCTTTTCGTCTGAGGGGTTGTTTAAGGTTTAGTTTTAGACTATGTGGACCTACCGGATTGTGTTCCGTGAAAGCGAAGTCAGTAGAGATAATATCTTTATATTTCTTCTGCATTATATTATTTATTGCGGATTATGATAATTAAAATTAGGTGGTAATATTCGGGGGGGGGTGGGGGGCCATATGTGCCTTCCTGGTCTTCTCTAATATTTACTGCACTGTATATATATATAATTATTTTAATATGATATATATATATCATTATATTATTATATTAGTTATAGTTATATATATATATAATATATATAATATATATAATATATATGTGTCGGGTGCATGGGTTCTGAAATCTTACGAAGGTTAGGAAGGCGGGTGGCCCGGATGATTCTCCCAGAGTTTTGAGGAATGTGCTTCCGTGCTATCCGCCCTGTTATTCTATATTCTCTATTGTCTCATACTAGCTTTCAATCAGTGTTGGAATAAGCACGCATATGTCGCAACTATTCCGAAAAAATGGAAGCGCTCGACTGCTTCTAACTATCGCCCTATAACTCTTTACTTGTATTCTATCTAAGATCTTTGAAACTCTTATCAAGTCTCATTTCTTAAGATCATCTGGAATCGTCATTCACTTCTTTTCCGGATCGGGCCAGTACAGGCTTTCGGGCGCTCGAGGTCTACTGGCGATATACTTTCTATCTTATCTGATTTGTACTGGGTTTTTCCACGCCCTTTAGGATGGGGGAGACTGCGTGGTGGGGGGGCCTTGACATATATCAAGGCGATTTTGACCGGGTATGCAGGCGTCACTGCCTCTCAATTGGGCTCATGGGGTTCGTCTGAATGATTATGATGAATTATAAGTGAAAGTTTTTCTTTTCGAAATGTGTAATTAATCTGTTGTTGATGGGGCGAGTTCTTCTTCTTTTCCTGTCATAGTGGGAGCGCCATCATTCGTACTATCTCCTACTATTATTCCTATTTTCATTAATGATTTCTAAAGCTGCACAATGTAACTCTATTCCAGTGTCATATGCCTGATGAATCGACTTTCATTCTTCAACTCATTTATCTGATCCTTTTTGTTATCCTCGTAGAATAGCATTCGGTCTTAATCTTTTCGCCGATTCTATTCTCCGTGATCTGAGTTAGAAATTTCCTGTGGGGGTGTCTGAATCGTTGGTGAATTCGCAATTCCTTAGAAAACTCACTCCTAAAATCTTTGTAAGACACTTCTACTTTCGTTCTTTTCGGGAGGGATTCTCATCGTCTCTTGTTGAAATATAAACATGCCTTGGCTTAAATAACAGAAAAAGATGTTTGGAAATACTAAATGGTTCTGTTCTCCATCAGTATGAGAGTATGTGTATGTAGACCTGCGGAGACCTTTTTTTCCTTTTCTCATTGCTGCAGCTATATAAGGGCCTCATCCGCCTTGTATGGAGTATGCCCTCATTTCTGGGGGGCTCAGGTTTCACCGGCTTTTGGATAGGTGAGTCCAAGGCAAGAGGTTATAAATGTTCTGTCTTTCCAGTTCCTGACCTCTATATTTGCGGGCGATGTTTTGTGTTTATTTCTCTTTTCTATAGTAAGGGCAGGCGGCAGGTGCTGCGAGGAGTATCACGTCGCGCGTACGTACATTTTCGTGGCCCTCAGTTAGAATAGGTGGCTGTAATCTGCAAATGGAGTTTTTTGTGTTTGATGTGGGTTAACTCAGGCTTAGTTGCTTTGGGCTGTGCTATCTTCTTTCTTCCAAGTCTTTTATGTGAATTCTCTTCCCATTTTCTGTGTTTCTGCTGATTGTATTCCCCATTCCAGAAGCCTGTTCGTCTGGTGCTCAGTTTTGCGGTAATTTACTTTAGTTGTTTGATTTTGAGCGTGGAACACCCCCTCTTTGAATAGGGGCTATGCCCGTGAGTGGTGGTGACCCTGTAAAAAAAAAAAAAAAAAAAACAAAATTATAGTATTTATTTACTATATATATATATATAGTATATATTATCTATTATATATATATATATTATTATATACTATATATAATATATATATATATAGTATATTAGTACCATATAGCATAATATATTTAAGAACTTTTGTTCGTAGGGATAATATTTACTTTAGGAGAGGAAGCCCATGGAGTTTTTTTTAGTATTTATGTTTAAAGTCTTTGGGCAGATATCAAATTGGTCAGGGCTTAAAGTGACTGTAAGAGATTTTTTTTTATACTGAAAATAAACCATATGAAAAGAGATAATTTTTCGTCCCGACACGCGAGACGTCTTCAGGCTAATGGGACTGGATTTCTTTCTTGATCTTCATCAGTTCAAGTGTGTTTTTTTCAGTTTGGTCTTGTTCACATTCAACATGGTGTTGTTGAATATTTTGATGTTTTCCAGGTATTCATTTTGTGATATAATTATCTTCCTTCACGGGATGCTTTTTTGTAGTTGGTTACTATTATACATGCAAAGGATTCATGATTTTGCGATGGTTGGTTGGTGTGATTGATATTTCTGATCAACTTTATAATTGTTTGAATTGATAGAGGTGGCCTGTGTGTAAGCCTATGACTTGTTTTAAAGCTGAATTTATTGCTGTCCGTTGTGCAGGTCCATCTGTACGATTTGATATTGTTCTTCTTTGCAATGCTATGGTTTCACTATACTAATATGTTTATTTGCAAGTATGCAGGGATGTGATATATTAAGCTTTGGGGGGAAGATTTTCTTTTCGTTTTGGGGGTTTGAGAATGTTTTTTTAAGGTTGATGTTTATTTGAATGGAATGAGGTAATGATTTTTTGGTATAGTTTGTTTTAACAGAATTATAGATGGTAATTGAGGAAATGGTAAAAAAAGAGGTGTTGCTATTTTTCGGGGAAGGTGCTTATAGTAACCTCTTTTTTGCTTTGTTAATTGCTTTTGTGATGAAAAACTAGGATAGTAAAGTGATTTGAGAGTATTGTGGATGTATGTTAGTTTCCTTGTGGGCTAGAATGAGGGGGAGATCATATCGAAAGCACGGAGAAATAGAGATGACAGAAAAGCCTAATTTTGTGTTTGGGAATAGATTAGATAGCCAAGTGTATATAGTTTTTGGGTGGGAATGTTGGTTTTCTATATTGATAGTAAACTTGCAGGTCTTGTTAGTTCGCATTGTGATTAAGGGTATGCGGAGGAAGGGGGATAAGAGTTGTTTGGAAGGCTTTCTATCGTATACTGACCTGAAGGATGAATAGAGTTAATATAGGTTTTACGAAATCATTAGGGTTGGTGTTGTGAGAGGAGGAATAAAAATGGTTTTACGATAAATGATCATAAACTATTGTTTGATAAAGGGTGGGGTAAAATATTGATAAAAATTCTGTTAGTTGCATATATAATGTTACTGAGTATGGGGAGACAGTGGGATACTCAGAGCGAAAGTTTGTTTGTAATATTTTGCCATTAAAATTGAAGAAGTTATGTTGTAAGAAATAATTGGCCTCCAGTTTCATATTATTAAAAGAAGTCTTTAATCTTCATTCAACATAATCTTTTCATTTTAAGGTGGGAAATATTGACAAAAACATTTTCGGCCTGGGTATGGGATGAAAACTGTCTCCCATTACTCAGTAACATAATATATGAACTAGACAGATTTATCATATTTTATCCGCCACCTGTTATTTAACAATAGGTTTATGGATAGATGTAGATGGAATTTTGATTCCTCCTCACATACACGCGCGGAACCTATGATATGTCCTAGACTTATGGGAAAAGTTTTAGGAGTTTTCGGAGTAGTTCGATCCTGGAAACTAGCAGAACTGGGAATAGTTCTTGGAGTTTGCTGAGTACCCTTATAAATAACGGAGAGAGTACTGCCACCCGGAAAAGACGAAGTAGAAATAACCTTATCAGGCGAAACTACAGAAGATGAATCAGTTTGGGGTACATCTCTAGCTTCATCTTGAAGTTGGTATGGAGATGAAACTAATGTTAGGGTAGTCTCGCTTACACGCATTGTACAAGGAAAGGGTAAACAGAGTTAATTTTTTTTGTCTCACTGCCTATGTCAGAGACGGTTAGCAAAGTTAACGCAAAAACTCATACTTACAAGTCGGCTTACACTGTGAGAAACTACACTCTTTAGTTGAAAACCGCGCACCTTCGTCTCGATCACACATTACGAATTGGGCAACATCCATGTACCTTTTTTATTTTTTATGTCACATCAATACACCAGAATTTGTATTGCCTTCCCAAGATTAGCTCTAACGAAACCCGACCAATAAGGTTTCTTTGTTTACTACGACGCGCGAATATCACGTCTATGAGTCGATTCCATTAATTTCTCATTTTAGAATATATAAAGCACTTCACTACGTCTCATCATCAACTGATAATGCAAGATGTTTTAATCCTTGATAATTGATTTCTAGGTTGATCTCAACCGATCAATCCCTCAGCCCTGATCCCCTATAACAATACTATATAATAATTTTTAATAGTATGCTATAACTAATTCTTTACTCTCTTCTTTGCAAAAATAAACAGCCTTATAATAATCACATAATTTCTACTTACCATTCCTTTTATTGTCATTATTGATTACCTCTTTCGGGAGTTCTGTTTTCTTAACTCTGCTTACGTATATAACTTTGAAAGTTATCTCTATAATCATAGTTCCTTTCTCGAGATGTATCTTATAAACTGATCTGATATCTCTTTTCTGTAACAGTTTTTCCTATACTTACCTCCTGTTAATTCTTCTTTTCTCACTTTTTTTAGCTGGTTGTCCGATTCTATGACAATCTAATAATGTTGTTATATATTATATAATATATATTATTATTTATATATTCTTTTGATATAATATATATAGTTATAGATATTAATGACCTATAATATATATTATATTTCACTATATATATATTGTATATGTTATTTAATTATATATATATTATAGCATATGTTTGGGTTATTATAGTAGCTCAAATTGCAAATATAGTTTATATTATTTCTCCATGAATAACTATAATAGGATTGATTATTTAATTAATATATATGATCGCTTTATAGTACTTTATCATTCTATATTTTCAAGGGGTTACAATACTTTGTAAAATATTAGTATACTATAAAATATTAATATATAGGTACTAGCTTATTATTTATATTATTTTCATTGCAAAAAAAAGGTATTAAATTTAAAATACTTTATTATATAATATGCTATATATATATCTAACTTTGTATACTAACGTTTGTTATATGATAAGGTAAAATAGTATATATATAATTATTTTTAATAACTAATTATTACTTATTAATATATAATAATATATATATAGTAGAGTACCACCAGTAGATATATATATATATATATATATATATATTATATATATATATATATATATATATAAGTTTCGTACACCGATTGCATATTTGGAGTTAATCGAATACATAAAGTTATATGGAAATATTAAAGATGTAATATGTTATATATAGAATATCTTTACGTCAAAGTGACTAGTTCTAGGGAAGCAGATATTAAAGAAAATGACATATCCATTCTATTTCTAAGGGCTATAGCATACTAAGAATTCCCATTTATACACAAGAACGATGAAAGAACTTAAGGTTATATATAAAAGTATCTGAAGCGTTCCTAAGAAAACACATTTGAAATATAATGGAGGATAGCGTTATAATCATTACGCGTAAGAAGACAGAAATGTGAGGAAGCCATAGACCCATTTTCGCAAGTAACGGGGTTTCGTCGATCTATTTTATTTTACCAACGGTGATCAATAACTCAATAGACATTTTTCGGACAATTATATAAACGATAGTGTAATTAATCGCTTTCTTGACAATATACAAAGCTTATGCCCTTCCAGTCGTTTAATTTGCTGCCATGACTCTAATATTCTCTCTCAACAACATAAAATCTAAGGCTTCCCATTTTTGGTTTAAGACGAAGGAATAATTAACACTTAAACGATAGTCGAAACGTGAGGTATGTGTAAGGCATGAGCGAAGCAAGCACAATAGGCTTACTTTTGAAGTTTAAAAATGGAGAGCAAAAGATATAAAATAATGAAGAAGAGCAAGAATATTAAACCTCAGAAGTGTATTTCAATTGTTTGGTGTTAAGAAAAGGCATACCCATAGCATACCTATTACAGTACAAGGATCGGATAGGGATGTATTCAAGAATTATTAAGTAGTGAAATAATAAATTCACAAGCACTCATGGGTCAGGGGATATGGAGGTGGAGCCACGTTTTCTTTTTTTTTTTTTTACTATGGTGGAGCCTCCTGTAGACAAATGTAAATCTGTCATGCAATAAAATGATTGGCAAAAAAATATTTATTAATATTTCAATATATCGATGTAAATCATCATATAAATTATTTTAATAGGCTATTTTCGTTAAATCTTCTTATGAAAACTTTCGAGATATTACATTTCATAGTATTTTTTTTTTCTTTTTATAATTATTATTATTGATTATGTTATGTACTTATTATTATTATTTTATATTGAATTATAATGTTATTATTATAATTATTATTAATAACTTGGAATAATTAAATTGAATAATATTATATTATTAATATTATTATTATTATTATTATTATTATTATTATTATTATTATTATATTATTATTATTATTCAATCATTAATCAACGATCCAATCAAGAGAAATATCATGTATAACATTTATTAATTTGTTTATTGTTTATACTTTAATTAATTAAGTTATTATTACTTATTATGTATTAATAATCCGCATTAATTACATCTTTCTTATTATTATTATTATTATTATTATTAATTATTTATATATGAAATTAATATTATTATGTTTATTAATTATTATTATTATTGTTTGAATATTAATTATTAATTATATAATTATTAATGAGTTTATTATATATATTTTTTAGTAGTCAAAGGCTATATTATTATATTATTATTTATTACATTATAAAAGTCATAAATTGATTTGAATATATTATTATATAAGAATAATATATTCGTATTATTACTATTATTTAATTATGATATTAATTATTTATAATTACTATTAATTCATCAATTCATTTTTGGTTTTCGTGTAATTATAAAGATTATATTATCTTGTATTGTTGCATTTTATTGAGTTTTTATGATAAATTTTTAATTATTATTATTATTATTATTATTATTAATTATTATTATTAATATATTCATGTCACTCTAAATTATCATATATGTATTATTATTCATGACTAATTATTAGCATTATTAAATAATTATTAGTGTATAATTATTATTGTTATTAATATGATTATTATTATTATTATTATTATTATTTATTATTATTAATTATTTCAATCTTACTATTCATTCAAAAATTATTTTTTTACATTATTATTAATTAAAGTATATTGAGTAAATTTATTGTTTATTAAATTTTATTGCTACATGGTATATTTTATATTAGTATAATTATTTTTATAAATATTATTAATATATTATATATATTATCAATTAATTATTATTATATTATTATTATTTTATTAAATTATTAATATTAATTTATTATATATATATTATTAATTATTTATTATTATTTAGGTATTAAGAGTTTTTATTGAGTAATATTCCGAAATCATTATTTTATTATTACATGAGTTCCAAGATGAATAAATTGGACTACAAAAGGGAGATAATGATTTGTTTGTTATTCTTTTTATAATTAGTTATTATATAATATAATTATTATTATTTTATTATTATTATTAGTAAGTTAGTAATAAATATTATTATTAATTAATTTAATAATTATTTATTACTTATTATATTATTATATATTATATTATTATATAATTATATTATTAATTGCATATGGAGCTATTTGATTTAGATACTTTGAATTCATAATATTATTTATTTATATTTATTGAGTTATTATTATATATATTATTAGTTTAACTAATTATTATTGCAGAAAAAAATTACAAATTCGCAATACTGATTTTTATAATTTTTATTATTATTATTATTATTATTTATATTATTAACATATCCCTTAAGCTCAAGCTAATTTTATAATAATTTCTAGAAAATATAACATTTTGCTAAAAAGATTATGTAATCAAACTATAGGAAGTGAAAATACCAATGACTTATTATATTATATACTTATTTTAATTGTTATTCATATGGAGAAACGATAAGCAATTCATCAATTGTTCTTACTTATGTAGAATCCTATTGACCTGATCTTTAAATATTATCATATACACCTTAATAGATAGTAATTTGCTAAACAGTCAGTGACTGTTGGGTGCTAGAGTAGAAAAGGCAGCATGTTTATTATATAGTAACCGCTTTCAACCTCATAATAATAATATCGAAACAGTTTTAAACACGTATTGCATAGTTATATATAATAATTAAAATAAAAATAGATAAACGATTAAAAACTAGTAATTAGTATATAGCTGAGATCGAAAAGATTTTATATCATATTTATATAATACAGATTATTATTATAAATATAGCATAGTAAGATTAAATAAATATAATAGATAATAATAGTATATTATTAGCTGTTTTAATTAATATACATTGTTATATATTGTTATATATCAAATTATTCTCATATATATCACCAGTACTAAGCACTTACTACTGATATATTGGAATTATTAGAAAATATAATATAAAATAATAAGAAAAGTTAAGTTATATATATAATATATGCCAATAGAGTTGAGCCAAAAGAATCAGGAAGTAATGAAACATAAACCTTTACTACTTTCAGACAAATAATAAGTTAATGTTTTATTCTTAATAAATAAATAGTAGTAGTCATATTATTATTTAAAGTACATATTCCGATGAAGCATTGAGTC